>JAFBJS010013624.1:14956-26812 GCA_016785265.1 Paraplagusia blochii
TGTATAAGAGACAGGCTTTATGCCCAGTAACATTTGGTGAAGTAATGTTATTCTGGCAAACACAAGGATTTGAGCAGTAGAAAAATCAGTAAATACCTTACATTTCCAGTTTTCTGTATCACCCATGTAGACATTGTCTAGGGGCCTTTCCAGAAGGTTGTTGACAGTATTTCTACTTTTCATTAGACCTATGTTTCATGATGTGTAGTTTTGTGACACTAGGAATAGGTAGAAGACAGAAGACAGAGCTGGAGGTGGAGGAGTTAAAGATGCTGAGATTCTCTTGAAGGGCAGCAAGGATGGACAGGATCAGGAATGAGGTGATTAGAGGGACAACACAGACAGAAAGGTTTGGAGAAAAAGCTAGAGAAGACAGATTGAGATGGTTTGGACATGTTCAGAGGAGGGACAGTGGATGCATTGGTCCAAAGAATGATCCTAGAGATGGAGCTACCAGGTAGGAGAGGAGATTGATAGATGCAGTGAAGGAGGACATGGAGGTAGTTGGAGTTGCCATCTAGGATACAGGATGAAAATTGTTGACTCGCTATGGCAACCCCTGAAAAAAGGGACAACCCAAAAGGAAAATATGAAGAAGAAGATGATGATGAAGAAGAAGAAGACCTATGTTTGTTTCAATCTGGATCAGGCTCCTAATAAAATTGATAGTGATAAAAAAAAGTACTACAAAAAAAAAGTACTACCATAGTCCTTTTGAGTCTCAGAATATCAATCCTCAATGAGTCAATTTGAGAACCATTTGAAAAGAATCCAAGAAACCCCCTAACTTGCAACACTTGTCTTCTTTGTCCTCTCAATGTTCTGTCTTTGTCAAGCAAACTAGTATCTGCTAATTATACATTTAACAGTGCATATACTCAAACCTTTTGAGCACATTAAGACTATATTTTGGCCACAGATATGTTGTTTTCTTCTTCATTTTCACTATACATTGAGCTTGTTTTTTTTGTATTTTTTTTCATCAGATGTTGCTGCAGAGGCTGGATTAACTTCCTGCACGGCGGTCAAGAATGAAACTGTGTGGACTGGTGGAATCAAACCTTGAACCATATTGCCTGTTAGACACCATGACCATGTCTCGTATATGTGGATACATATAGATATGTGCAGATGGAAGAATAAATAAATAAATAAACTAAACATTTCCCAGCTTTAGGAAATGCATCGCCAGCATGTCGGCTGTATACACACCAGGATATGCATAAAGATTCCACTTAAAGCTTTGCAAAACACCTGCCACTTTGAACAAGCTTTGGTTGCCAATCCATTTGCCTGCTCAGGTAGGCTGCCTCTCCTTTTCCCATCTCATCAGAGATGCATTGAAATTCAATCACTTGCATGGAATCAATGAGTTTGAAAAAAAAAAAAAAAAAAGAGAATTACCTGAGCAGATTAGAGCTGGAGGCAGCTGGAGGGAGACAGCATCTGATCATCCCTGTCTTTCCTGCTCGGTTTGTTTTCCAACGCACTTAAGCTAAATTAGTAATTACAGTCGCACAGCCAATCTCACCGTAGCCTCTGTGAAGCCAAAGGAACACCTGCACGAGCCCCACAAACAAACAGCTAGTTTAGTGGTGCACAAACTTCAACAAGTTAATGAGAAAAAGCTCGCTCTACTCCAATTCCTGCATGTAGCCTGGAAGAATTAAAGTGGAGAGACAACACTATACAAAGTTCCCAAGTTAAACGGTCTCGCAGCGGAAATATAAACTTTATAGAATGTGGACTTTAATAATGTGTATTAAATCTGCATCTACAATGAAATATGCAGATCAAATCAAAATAATCTGAAATCCTCTACTGAATCGAATTACACTTCACTCTCATCAAAATCAAACACCGAGGTCTGAAACAATAAAGTTATTTAATGAAATTGTGACTGTATTAGTATGTGTTGCTGGCCGTCAGGGCCAGCAAAGCCTTCTCTGCTGGCCTAAACATACTCAGAATCAAAACGAAAGATACTCAAAAACACATTTATTCATATATATTTTTTTTTAAATAAAATGTAATTACTATCTAGATTTCATTAATATAAAAAGAGAAATTTACATTTAAAAAGTTGGATAAAACTTTTTGTCCAATCATATTTCGGCTAGCTAGTGTTGTCAGGTTCCATGAAATCTGCCAGAGCCTTCAGAATCAAAAGTGAGGACTCTGCCTGATCTTAGTGACTGGACGCAGCATGTTCAGTTTACAGCGCTAAGACTAATCATCTCACAAGATTGGGACCCTAGAGCCCTCTAGCTGGCCCTACCTCAAAGACAACACGTACATGGCCCGTGATTAGATAAGCTCTCCCGGAAGTGTGACAACGTCATCTTGTTTCATTTTCCCCGGCTGATACCTGAATGATTAACGTCACAAAACTATGATGTCACTGAAGGCCTAAAGTTGAAATGCACGGCCTGCTACTGACGTGTTGAGTGTTTGATACTGAGAACGGGTGTCATTTTGCTGCAAAAACATGTCAAAAGGTGTGAAGAAATTTATTTCAAATGAAAATCAAATACTGTTTGCCAAGGTTCCTCTGCTGCCAAATCTCACATTTGATATGTACGTAATGAACCTTGTGTACGTCTGGATCTCTCTTCCAATCTGACTGATCTGTTGAAATGGAAAGGTCTAGGCTAGTCACAACACCAGCACGACTTTTACAAATCTGCCTCAAGGTCTCTTTGCAACATGACACAGACATGTGTTATGAAATTGTCGGTGCATTAAGGGGAAACGTCTGCGAGGGACATCAGGGATAAATTTGTTTTCCGTGTCCACAGGGTCGTAAAGATGTGCACAGAGTGTTGTCTGCCGCCTATTTTTGTCGCACCAAAATTTATGAGCGCCCACTGCAAACTGGTTGTATAAAAACTAGTCCCTGTCGGGTTGTTTAACATGATTGTGACTGTCTGGTCCTGGTAAAATCGATATCTACAAGACATGATGCAGTTGAATATACTTTGGACACTGAAACTGGGCCTGAACCAGCGCTTAATCGAGAATCCAAGTTGCAAGCAACTCACATCATTGGTGAAGATAGTGGCCTAGAAGTGTAGAACTACCAGTGTTCCCTCTAGCATCAACCAGAAACTGACGAAGTTCCTCAGTTTTAGGAATGAAACCCCAAGAAGAAGGCCAGTTGCTGACAACTAAACTATTTGGGATTTTGTTATGGAATTAAAAACTATGTGTATTTTGGATAAATGACAACAGAATGTGATAAACCTGCCAAATGCTTGATCTTTGAGAAGTATGAGCTGCTGGAATCGATAAACCTTATCATGAGAATTTGATCAAATTCATCAACAACTCTGGGTCAGTCCACAAGTCAAACTGTGTTGGTTCTGATATGTTTCCTGTTGCACTTAAAAAAAAAAAAAAACAAAACATAACGTTGGTTTCCGAGGTCGTTTGCCCCGCATCAGCGTCAACCATTGCATCTGGCTAATAAACACAAGGACATCTCTATGCGTTGGCTGCTGTCAGACAAGGCTAAAATCTTTTCATCTACAACACACTAATACTTTTGTTTGGTCAGTGAGGCTGTTGTGAGGTTGCACGACCGCTTGCGTTCTGTGGTCACCATAGAAACGTGTTTGAATGTGAAACTGGGTAAAGACTTGGTTAAACACGGCAAAAAGGGAGAAGGGGGTTCAGGCGGTCATGTGATGTGGGTGTTAGCCGATGTAATCAGTCTTCAAATGTGAAGGGATGATTTAGTAGCACAAATGTAATTGAAAAAAAAAAAAAAAAAACATTAGAAAGGCAGTGTGAGAAATGTTTGTTTAAGACGTTGCCTGGTCACAATGTAAACTGATCAACATGGAACAAACAGACACTTGACAACAGAGTCCCTGAAGTCAAGTCTTACATTTATAGAAACAAATGTAAACAGTGGTGAAGTAGTGGATGAACAAGTGTTTCTAAGGTCAGCTCACTGATGTAGTTTCCTCCTTATAGTCTTTTTATTTTCTTCTATTTCTTCGCTGGTATTTAGCTGGGAAGTTCTGGTATTTAGATGAATACCAGAACTCACAAGTAGTCCAATAAAACTGAAGAAGCCTCTCGGAAGTAACCTACTCTGAGCACTTGTCCTTGATTTAACTATTTTTTTTCATCACTTCTAGCTTTTTTATTTTCCTTTTCTCACTGTTGGACTTTGAACACAACTGCCACCGTAGGAGAGGGTTTCAAAATAAGACTGCATAACAGAGCAAGCAGGGATCCAACAGCCTGGACACAGACACAAGCTACAGCTGGTTATTTTTGTTTGTTTGTTTGTTTGTTTGTTTGTTTAACTGGTGATATTTATATAAAAAAAACAAAACATTTCAATTACTATAAATGTGAAACTCCCCAACACAGAACGCATCAATATGTTCCAACTTTAACAAAACTGTTTGACATTGATTAATGTTTTTCACATTTTAACTCTTAAAAAAACACTGGGTTTTAAAAGCTTGTAGTTGTTTTTTATTATTTTTACTTTTGGATTTATAGACAATAATTTACAGAGTGAATGTCTAATAGATATTTTTTGTGATGTATAAACACCATTGAATGCCTCATCATTATTCATTATATGTGCAATTCCATCTATGTGTAATAGTCCCTCACAATTCTACACTGTGCAATAATTCATAAATGTAATTTTTGTATTTTTATTTTTTAACTTGATCTTTTATTTGTACCTATCTTACTCTATTGTATGCATTTTTTTATTTTTGTTTTTTTACACTGTGCTTTTTTTTTTTCTCTGCTCTTTTGCGCTGCATTGGAACGGCCACAATTACGTTCTACTGCCAGTGTAATGACAATTAAGCCATTTTGATTCTGATTCTGTGGAGACAGAATTATCATTGTCAAAACCATGCTGTGGTTAAATAATCACAGTCCGCTTTATTCCGGCTGGAATGAAAATCAACTGTAAAAGTTGTCTCGGGCAAAGCAAATGTAACTTATTTAAGTCAGGGATTAATTAACAAACAGGATCAAGAGCAACCGTGCTGGACCCGCCAACAAATATAACGGGAATATTTGAAAGGAAGAGAGCTGGAGTCTGCGTAGGTAAACTCAGAAGTGAGTATTTTGTTCAGACACAGCAGGAACAGGAAGCATTCTCCAGAGATATACGGATAATTCCCCATTGAGCTCATTGGCTCCCACCCACACACATAGACAACAACTGAGCAAAGACGAGAGGAAGAATATTTATTAAGAGGATGCTGAACTCTAATTAAGCAAGGTGGAGGAACACACAGGTGTAGATTGCACCTGGTTTCTAAAACTCTCACTTCACCACATCCTGGGATGATAACACTCTCCCTGTTCGGGCTGTGACATCACACAAGACCCACACCTCCACTGTTAGCAGGCTATATCACCCTGTGATCTCCGCTCCTCCCACCACACGTCTGAGACGCCACTGGAGGCGTGAAATACTGCAGAACCCAACGCCGACAAGACAATCTACACCAGGGGGGAAGTCACTCCTCCTGCTTTAACTGGCAGATGCATTTCTGTTTCTTGGCCACTGAGCTTCATCTCCGACAGGGGGAAAAAAAAAATGTACCAAGTCCCAAAAAAAGCACAGCTGTTTTCCCACCTTGAGGACAAAACCAGCGCTCTGACATTCTCCTGTAGGATGGATCGAATTAAAACAGGCCGGGAATAAAAAAAATAAACCCTCCCCATCTCCCTGTTAAATTCTAGCTGCAGGAGAGACTGCCGGGCACAGATTAGCGTTCCACATTACGAGCAGCTGCTAATTCACTTGAACTCATAAGTCCAAAGTCATTTATAAAAGAACTGTCCTGGAAAAACAGGGTGCAGCTGCTACGGGCTCCATTTTGGGTCATCACCTGTTGCTATGAAGTCAAAATCGAAGGAAGCCTGAGCCTCTGCGTCTGAGTCTGTGAGTGTGTGCGTCAGGGAGACCATGTGTTTTATCAGTTGCTGGAGCTTGTTTGAACGGAGCTGGGATGAAAGCTTAGATAAACACATGGGAATGTCAACCGAGGACTAGAGTCAACAGACGGAGCCTGGACTCAGTCAGAGACCCCTGTTACAGAGGACACCCCCACACACCCAGTCTTACACTGGACTGTCTGTCCATACTGGCTTCTTCTTCACCAACCTTCTCTAGAAAAACAGGAGATAACTCACCACTGGGACGGACATGGTCAATCAGGCGGTCTGAAGACAGGAGTCAAGTCAACAATACTTTCCCAGAACTGGAGATTTCTACAGATGTTTTCTGATCGTAGTTGAAGGTCTACTACCACTATTACTACAACTACTACTACTACCACCACAACTACTATTACTACTGTCACCACCACCACTTTTACTACTCCTACCACCACCGCTAATAGTATTACTACCACTACCACCACAATCACTTCTACTTCTAATGCTGCTACTACCAACACCACCACTACAGTACTACTATTATGTGACTGCTACTGATACTACCTCCACCACCACTGCTATTACTACTACCACCAGTACTATTACTACCACCATGACTGCTTCTACCACTACTGTTACTTTGACTACTACTGCTACTACCACTAGCACCACTGCTATAAAGTCATTACTACTGATACGATCAGCACCACTACTACTACTACTACCACAACTATGAGTACAACTACTACTGCAACCACCACCACTATTACTATTACTACCACTACCATCACAATTACTACTACCTCTACTACTTAGAGGTAGTACCACCAGCTCAACTAATACTATGTGGCTACAACTGATACTCCCAGCACCACCACTACTATTACTACTTCCATTACCACAACAATTATTACTACTACTACTACTGTCACTGCCACCACAATTACTACTACTACTACTATGGCAACTACCACCACCACCACAGCTATTGTTATTACTATTACTACCACTACTACTACCACCAGCACCATTACTATTACTATTATGTGACTACTACTGATACAACCTCCAACAACACTGGAATTACTACTATCACTACTGCTATTACTACCACCATCACTGCTACTATCACTACTGTTACTATGACTATGCTGCTGCTACTACCACCACTAATACCGTGACTGTTACTACTACTACTACTACTACTGCTACCGCCACCACTACTATTACCACATTTACAACTACTACTACTACTACTACTACTTCTACTGCTACTACTACTACCAATTTTCCCCACCCAATGATTCAACATGTCACTGATAGAAGTACAGAACTCATAGTTAGTGCATGGGAGCTGACTGTATTGGGCTGTAGGGACAGGAATGATCATAAACACACACCACTGAACGAGAGCATTTCAAAGATTTCCAAATCTCACAAGCGTTTTGGAACACACACACATCAGAACTCCAACTCCCATTTGAAGAGGAATAACTGATGCGGACAAAATATTCTTTAATACTCGCTGGAAATATGTTATTAAGAGAAGGACACATCCGTTTTGGTTTCCACGGTACTGTCGAGGCAGCAGAAACGCGAATGATGAAGCGGGCTGAGCAAATGTCTCATGCTCCTCAGCTTTTATTCCCTCCCATTGTCTGTTTCTGTGTGGAAAGGCAACAGAGCGGCCCTGAATCCCTATTGACTCCATGCACTGAGTCGCTTTCCCTTTTACTAATGCTAAAGCAGGCATGAGCACTAATCCTCCGGGGTTAAATGGAGCCTCCTCTGAGGTTTCCCTATTCTGAAAGAGCTGGTGGGCGGCTGCTACTTCAGCGCACAGTGAACTTTAATGCATTAAACACAGTTTTGCACAAACGATGTAAAGGACGACTCAAACTCTGAGTTAATGTGTTGTTGATGCTGCAGGATTTTGTTGTTTTTTTTTTAATGTCTGCTCAAGGCAGACACACAGGTGATGGGCATGAAAAAGAGATGTGCTGCTGGTGCTAATGATGATGATAATGATAATGAAACTTTAATGATCACAGAAGGGAAATTGGGTCACTGGAGCAGCAGAGGAAAAAAAAGTTATGGCGCGATGAATTAAGTACCAAAAAAAAAAAAAAAAAGAACAATTCAGAGACAAAAGATGGGGCAAAAAAAAAGTACAACAGGCAATATCATTCACAGTCTGTGCTCCACTTTGGAGAAATGATGTCAAAACCCACGGCTTGCCATTGTTCATTCTGCTTTCTTGTGTTATATAAAAACAGCAGACAAAGCTGCGTGCTGCTTTGTAAATAATAATTATACGGTCAAATGATTGTCAGAGAAAATAATGTGTGTGTTTATAGCGAAATTGTAAAAAAAATGGCTTTCACAAATGATCCACTAGCGACAATCGATTTTCAAAAAATGAAAAAATAAAAAATAAAAAATAGCACTAACAATAACCTTAAAAAAGACAGGAGCCTATTTTAAGAGCTCATAAGCAAAGGCATGCCAAAACTGGATGCAACCAGACACAATTCAATCAACGGAGAGACCATTCACCAATGGCACTCTGGAGAGGGAGAGATCATTTCATATTGAAGTTATTTTCAAACCAAGACTGCGAAAATATCAGCAGCGGCCAGAACCTGGAATATTTTCCCTGCCTTTATCAACACGAATAAGCTCACATCTCTCCAATCCCCTGGATGAGTGATTTTATTTGTGAAGAAATTACTTCTATTCACCCAATGTTTTACTATTTCACCAACACATGACTGGATGTCTAATGAGATATAAAAAGAAAAAAAAATCCATGTTCTTTTTTTTTATTGTTCATTTGTGAAATTGGTAAAAGAAAGTAGGAAGATTTGTGCTCCTGGTACTCACATTAAAAGAGATTGTAATACCTCTTTCCAACTTCCACAGATTTACTTGGAAGAACATGTTAAAATGTTCCATAGTCACTGACAGCTGAATGTCCCATATTTGATATTTGTCCATGACGCCGGTGAGCATGTTTATCCCAACTCACTTGTCAGTTCTAATTTACAGCAATGATCTGCTTTTTGTCCAACTGTTTCCCTGGGACCTCACAGCAGTAAGGTATGTCGATTTGGTCCTTCTGTAAACTTGTCCCAAATGTGTCCTATTCACTGTCTCTCTTTATATATATATCCATGTCCTCATAAGTAGATTTAATGCCATTTTTTTTTATCAAAAATTGGTGACAAATTTGCAATGGAGAAGCGAACAAAACATCTTGGTAACAATGCCTGGGATGGCCGTAGGGTTCTGGTGACATACCATTGACTTGAGGTAAACACTGACGGTCTAAAGCCGCGGTGAAATTCTACCCAGCCTCAGCTCAATCACTGCTGGTGTCACACACACCTACGCACAAACCTTCTCCTTCTCTGCGAAGGTTAACCTCAAAAACAGCCCTCCAACTGAGGGGGATAAAGAGGGTCTTCTCTAGTTACATCCAGTTTAACCTAAAACAAGCCTTTCACAGGTCCAGCGCCGGCACTTTACACTCCTGTGCTAATAGATGGGCGAGCGGTACACGGACAATTCCGTCCCCTTAATACACAGATGTCACCTCGTCTGCGGCGCTCCTTTATATCCTCAATCATCACTTTCTTTTGACTGCAGTCCCAGCTGCGGCGGGATGAGAAATCCAATAAGTAAAGCTTTCACAGTCGGAGTTCAGACTGTGCTGTCAGACGCTGAGGTGTAGACACCCTCCTGTTTTTGAAGGAGTCGGAGGTGCGACGCGAAACACCTTTGAGTTAAGTTTAATGCCAATTACGTGGCTCCAGTTCCTCTGCTTATCACGGCTGTTTAAGGTGAAGATTCCCACAATGATGGGATGTCACGGCAGGTCTGTTTAGCTTTGACAGATAACATCATCGCAGCGGCTGGTGGTGCACAGCGCTCCAGACGAAAGTATACAACTTCTTTTGCAAGTTAAAGTAATGATGGAACGCATATAGAAATGTGTGATACACCCACGTTTCATTGTCTTCTAAGTAGCTTTGTGTTGCGTTTCAGCCCAATTGCAACACAAAACCATAGGGAGATTATTTAAAAGGATGAATTCCAGATCAAAACGTGACAGTAAACAAAGTCATCAAGATCAGAGAGAAAAACAAAGGCAGAGCCACAGTTTGGCAAAGATAAGTGAACTCTTTGATCACAGGCCTTTGCAACTAGAAGCGTCCCCTTCCAGTACCCCCACCCCCCCAGCTCATTTGTTTACCCATAACACTATGGGTCCCAATCAACAGAGCTCTAACTGATGTGTAGGAATTGTTTAATGCGTCTTATCTAGGTTAGACTGGGTTTGTTTTACAAGATAACACTTCGCCAGACTTCCTCTTCTTTAAGCCTGAATTTTCTTGATCACAGGGTTCTCAAGTACAAACAAATACACTGGTTGCATAAGTAAAAAAAAAAAAAAACATGATGGTTTTCAATATTCTGCACAGCGCTACAACTAATGTTTGTCAGTTCTGTTGAGGTAAATTCCGTTTCTCAACCAAGTCTGCAGAAAAGACCGTAAATTCCCTAATTGGAGATTTAGTCCAGTAAAGCGGTTACAAAGCAGTAGAGAGTGGCCCTAAATTAGCTACATTAGAGACGTATGCCGGATTGTGAAACACTGTATGGTAATTGTAACTTCTTTATTGTGCTGATTAGTGCAAATGGGGGGGAAGGGCGATGAGTGCTCTATCTAATCTGATCACAGAGCATTGTGTTAGGGGGTCATTAACCTGCAGGAGGCCCTAAGGTTGACAAGTCAGCCTGCAACCCCCTCCTCTTCGTACCTTTTTATGGAAGCCAGTCAACCCCTGAGTTCCTCAGTCTGTGCCGACATCACAACCACCACAAAAACAGTCAAAGAAAACAAAAGACAAAAGGAAAAAACAGCCGACGGGGCTATTTGCATTGCTGTCTTTCTACACAAATACATGACCAGAATGACTACTGACTGAGGATTCTGGGACTGCTGAAGCAGCAGGATGTCGGGGCCCTTTAGTCTCTGTTGTTGTTGGAATCTTCCTCTCTCTCTGTGCAGGATCCTTGTCTCAAGGAGTGCATAGGTCAAACTGCAACATCTGGAATCTGCATCAGAAAAGACCGGCTCCTAAATGCACGATGCAACGGCAGACGTGGCTAGGGCCACACAAGGTAATAAATGTCTGACGTGGACATTAACAGGAATAAAATATCCCTGTATTAACAGCTCTAACTTAATTTATATATTTAGGGAAGAACGGAAAGGAAAGCAACGTCCTTGTCATTGTGACATTGCATTGAATTGAATTCACTTTACACAACGAAATGTGACCTCTGTATTTAACCCATCTCCGAAGTGAACAGTGGGCTGCTTTGAGCGCCCGGGGAGCAGTGAGTGGGGACGGTGCCATGCTCAGTGGTAACTTGGCAGTTGGTGGATTCGAACCTGGAGCCCTCCGAACCACAGTCTGCTTCATTAACCACCAGGCCACCACTGCACCATTTACATTTTTTTTAGAACGCTAAATTATGCCTCTGCATTTAACCCATCACCATAGTGAGTAGGGGTCTGCTGCCTGGGGAGCAGTACGTGTGGGGGAGCGCTATGCTCAGGGGACCTCAGCTGTAGGAGAATTGGAACCAGGGGCCTTGTGGACCCAAGTCTGGTTCCTTAACCAATAGGCCACCAAATGCCCCCATATATATACTATATATATATATATATATATATATTCAGCTTCACACGCGTTTAACTAGGATATGTGGTTGAAATATACATATATATGTGTATATGAGGATTTAGAGTGAAATATATATATATGTGTGTGTATATATTTGTGTATATGTATATATGTATATATATATATATATATATATACATATATACATATACACAAATATATATATATACAC
>JAFBJS010013624.1:28613-44544 GCA_016785265.1 Paraplagusia blochii
GGAATGAGGTGATTAGAGGGACAAGACAGACAGGATTGTTTGGAGATAAAGCTCAATTAAGATGGCTTGGACAAAGGAGGAGACAGTGGTAGAAGAATGCTAGAGATGGAGCTACCAGGTAGGAGGTGCAGAAGAGATTGATGGATGCAGTGAGGGAGGACCTAGAGGTAGTTGGAGTTAAAGTTGAGGATACAGAGGACAGGGTGAGATGGAAATTGTTGACTCACTGTGGCGACCCCTGAAAAAGGGACAAGCCGAAAGAAGAAGAAGACATGACTGACAGTCCAGCATCACATCCAATAAGAAACCTTTCTATTTCTTATATATCTATAACACTTTCTACAGCACTTATACCAGAAAGAACTCTAAAGTACGGTTTAGATTAAAATAAATCTAAGGCATAACCACTCACAATGGATTACTCAGCCGAATTGAATAACTTCTAACAAAGAAGTTCCAGTATTAATCATACAGCAGTGTGAGTCATATTTTTTCTTAGTGACCCGCCGAAAGGAGACGGACACGGAACAACGCACACACTTGGCTCCTTCACTGCAGCTCAGTTCACCTGTTTTTTTTTGTTTTTTTTTTTCTTGTCAGGTAAGTGGACAGGAAGAAACTGCAGGAGATGGTTGGCTGGTCAGTTCTGTCGCACAACTGCTGGAATACCAACGTGACTCAATGCTACTTTTGTCCTAGAGAACAGAAACCCCAGAGCCTCATTTATAAATAAATACAAAAGGAACCTACAGAGCTGTCAGGGGTCTAATCAGATGTGTTTGTTATGTTTGTCTCTTCCATCTCACAACACAGACACGTCACTGTATATGCAGATGACACTGTGTTGTTATCCCCCAAAATTTCAGCTTCAAGCAGTATTTATGTCACTAAAAAATGTCCAAAATCGTGCGTTTTATTGTCAAATGTATCTCCCTACAAGAAACAATGGTGTGTCTGTATGGGACCTGTTTGCTTATGGCTTAATTTGTAACTACCAGCTCTATCAGAGGAACGGAGGAAAGGTGACCACTAATCAATCTTAAGCAAACGTTTCCCGAAGTAAGCAGTTTTTTTTATCATTCACAATAACTTAAACTTAACTTAAAAACTATGAAAAATAGTTTGGATTTCTTGAAAGTAATTGAGCTCTCTAACATGAAAGCTAGCATTGTTTTTAACTTAATACCCTTTAATGCTTAAAGGTAGGTATAAACCAATGCTTTTGGAGGGGGTGGCCTTATGGTGAGGAACCGGACTTGGGTCTGGAGTGTTCCAGGTTTGAATCCCTCTGCCAGGTTACCACCAAGGTAACCAAGGCCCCCACACCACTGTTCCCCGGGTGTACAAAGCTGCCCTCTGTTCACTTTGGTGATGGGTTAAATACCAGAGTCACATTTCCTTGTTTCCAGTGGTGTTGATCACAATGACAAGAAGTTTGCTTTCCTTAAGGATCGCATTTAATACAGTATTGCTGTGGGTGTTACTGAACTAATACTCCTAGCATAGTACTATATATCTCACAAAAAAGTATTCCATGTTATTGTAATCATCCTTTCCATTTGCAGAGCCAACTGGGCCTGAGGGTATTCAAACAGTGTTTGCAGCACCCCTGATAGGGTGGGAGGCAGAACTGCAGAATTCTCACCTACCGTTCCCTAACATGCACTGTATGTTGTGGCCAGCCTGGAGGTATAGAAGATGTCAGTTAGCCTTAACCAAATATTTAGTCGGATTGGGGGGTAAAAATGATGAGCAACAGGAATAACAGACAGATAAACTGGTGCCGATTGCATCACACACACACACATGCATTTCAGTGTAGACTGAGAATTATGTTGAAAACAAAAATAAAAACACATTTTCAGTTTTCTTATGTAATTTCTGCCAGTGGAGCAGTTTTTTTTCTCCCTCCCAATCAGTGACGAATCACTCATTCACATGTGCTCGCACACTGACAAGGGAGTCGAAGCCTTTTCTCCTTTCCTCCACTCCCCCTAGTGTATTCATTCGACACTGCATCCTTCCTGTGCATCAACCATACAGAGAGGGAAGGGGAGGGAGGATGTGTGAGAGAGAGAGAGAGAGAGAGAGAGAGAGAGAGAGAGACCCCACCTCCATATGACATCAGTGCTCTATTGAAGCACAGCTAGAGGCAAACACAAGTCCACATTTGTATTGAGGTCTGCCCGTGCGCGCACGTCCCTGCACAGCCTACAGATTGTGAATGTGTGTGTGCGTGTGTGAGAGAGGGGAGAGAGAGAGAGGTGGCAGCAGAGTGAGCAGTGCTGCAAAAGATAAACTCACAACTAGTTTCAGCCTTCAGTCAGTCCAGTGTCAGAGGAGCTTCTTTTGGATCTGATTCTTTCAAACTCACAACCTGGAGTGGATTATTATCAGTATTTTTTTTGTCCTCCCTGCTGTGAAGCCCCGCGTTATAAGGATACCTGTTACTTTGCTTTTTGGTTGGTTTGGAGGTAAGTGTTTTGGGTTTTGATGTTTTTTTTACCCCCCACCGCCCCTTCTGGCACAGTCCTGATGGGACTGCGTCCTCACCTCTCTTTTTGGACCCTGTTTTTTTTGCAATCATATGGAATACTTCATATTAGTTTACATGCAGTGACATGCAGTTATTTTTATGCCTTTTATACCAGGCCTAGGTAAAAAAAAAAAAGAAGAACATAACAGGGTTGATATAGCAGTGGATTTGGATGCACAGGTTGGATGTACATGGCAGTAATGGCATTAGAAACTCATGGCAGTGCGGTAATTCAACCCACAACAACATTAACATCATATTCGACTCCGTCCAGCAGATTAAACCAGAATCATGGAGGCTGCCAGTGGTTTTTTCTTTAACCGTCACCACTGGCTTCTATCGCGTCTTCAACTTCACTGTTTCAACCCTGCGACGCGTCACACTCCACAGCGAACCTGCTTCGATTTCAGCTCCAAATGCGAAAGAAAAAAAAAATCGCAATTGTAAATTACACACCATATTTATTATTTGCATCGCAAATGACTCTAACGTGCAGGGAAAAAACACACGGGACTGGAGTTTCTCAATTCCCTCACGATCACGGTGCCTATAAAAAAACATGGGAAAATGAAACGGTTGCGCCGATCTGGTTAGATTCAGTTGGGCTTAGACGCGGCTCCAGAGTCGGGAGAAGACACCCCGGTGTGCGGCTGAAATTTCAGCGCACATCCCGCGGAGTTGGAACAGCAGAGTAAAGGGGGGGGCAGCTGCAGAATTAAACCCAGCTCAACGCATTCACAGCGGCGGAGCAGACAGACAGACAGACTGATAGACAGACAGACAGGCAGGCAGCTCCTATTCATGTGCCACCACAGTAAAATCCACTGTGTCCAACTGCAACCAGTCATCCACCTTCACACGCGCAGCCCCAGCAGCCAGGGGGTGGGGGCTCCGTGATGGAGATGGTGGGGTACGGAGAGGAAGGAGGTGGCGAAACTCAGCCAAGTTTTCCATTTTTACGCACTGCGTTCGGGCGCACGCGAACGGCGGCTCGTTCCGACAGAGCGAACGCTTCTTTATAGCAACGCCTCAAACCACACATCTGACACTGCCACGGAGAAATGCTGCTGTGATGTCTAATAATAAACAGTCAGGGGTTTACAGTGAGCTCCCTTATGCTTATATGGCCGTCAGGCACCATTCCCACTGCAGGGAGGATGGAAGTCAATCTAATCATACTGTTATTTCCCTTTATATTGGGGGAAAAAAAACTTCATATTTCTCCCTCTTAGATGGCCCTGCATAATAATACAATAAAAGTATAGTGTGATATATTTTTATACAACTATGTCCTTGCAGTACAGTTCATCTGCAAGATCAACATAAATAAATCATCAGTGCAACATGGCTGATTTGCAGACAGACCCAATTGTCTTTACTGGTGACTGCCCGAGGCCACAGTCCCTGTCAATTGCTTTCACTGGGAATTTGCACAGCAGATTAACAGCTAACCAGGTCATTATGTATATTACAGATAAATACAGACGTCTCCAGTAGCAAAATACTTAAACAACATGCCGGAATGATCCAGTTTGCCAAAAAAAGGGAATAGAAAACACTATAATTAGATGTAAAAACTAAAATAATTGTGTTTTTTTGGACATTTTTACACCTTGATTTTTTTTTTTTTAATTGTCTGGCCACAAGGTTTTGGTTAAACTAAGTGTGCATGATGTGAAGCATACTGAGTGTAGGCACAAATAATATGACTCAGGATAAACTAGTGCCTACCACCCCCAAGTGGGGGGAAAATCACTGCAGCTGCAACAGATCTGTGCTTTCAGGCTGTTACAATAGAGAGACCCCCGGTCTGTCCTGGGCCTCCGTGTCCTTAATGGGTCAGCAGAAGTATCATCTTAACTACAGGCAACACCAGGAGGCATCAAATCTGTGGATCAGGCAACTGAGGCTTTTTGTCATGCAGTGTGTCATGTGTTCCATGTGAAGTCACATGAAACTATCTGTGCCAGAAGACATTAAAAAACTCCCTATTTTCATTTCCTCTTATAAAAACATGGATAAATGAACTTTTCTTTCCTAGGATCAATCTATAAATTGATTTTAATCGTCTATTTTTGTAATAATTTAACCGCAGGGGGGTAAAAATAAATCATAAATCAGTAGTTAGTTATCAATTTCAAGGCCTAATCAACAGCAGATACAAACAGCATTGATTTCCCAATGGAGAGTTTTACTGTGGTTCAAAATTAATTTCAGGGAGCATGAATAATTTAGCAGGCAGCCATTATTCCTTCTACATCTCTTTCCTCCACTAAATGCAGGCCGTGTAATATTATTATTTCATACCTCGCAGAACTACAAGCTGTCGTGATGTGCGTTTGACAGCGGTTTCTGTTTGATTTCTACACTTTCCCCCTCCGAGCAATTCATTTTTTTTTTCCTTCTGCCAGTCGTAACCGGGAGGCACAAACTTATTTGACTCGAGTTATTGCAGACTAATATGCATTTATGCACGGTGAGTCTACAATAGAGGTCAGTGTCCAGCTTAGCCTGATTAGAAGCCTATCTGAGCTGCACGGTCATATAGGAAACGTCACAT
The DNA here is from genome assembly GCA_016785265.1 of Paraplagusia blochii. NCBI lineage: Eukaryota > Metazoa > Chordata > Actinopteri > Pleuronectiformes > Cynoglossidae > Paraplagusia > Paraplagusia blochii. Next base: position 33,710 of record JAFBJS010013624.1, read on the forward strand.
AAAGGTGTAAAAACTCACAGTAAAGAAGATTTTTTTTTTTTTTTTTTCAATTGGCAATTAAATTATATCAGCACTGCTCTGTTAGGGCTTCATGGTCAATATCTAGGCCCAGTGTTACACAACAGACCCTGTTCAGTCTGAAAAAAGTCCTAAAAAAAATACAACTAGACCAATAAAAAAAAAGGAACTCTCTGAAGCTTGTAGACTGATAGAGTGAACGTTAAGCACCTTTTTTTTTAGTTTTGTAAAAAAAAAACAAAACACAAACTTCTGATTAATCCCTCACAGTACAATACAACCCACAAAGACCTGACCCACAATCAGATCAGGTACATATTTTTTTTTTTATTCAATTTTGTTTTTTTAAAATGAATCCCCTGCCCTTTCTGCTTGAGATTGAGGACGAGGGTGAGTTGAAAGACCACTCTCTCACATCCCTAAATAGATATGCAGACAAACACAGATTGATTCTGCGGTGAGTTCACCTGACAAGTCAGAAATACAACCAAGACTTCCCCCTTTTTACTGATTTTTCCTTTTTTTTTCTCAGGGATTCAAAGAGTGCTCAAAGCTGCACACCTAAAGGCATTCAGAGCAATGAGAAGTTTGTAAAATATGAAGTGGAAATTTAAAATTGATGCAGTCCCGCACTAAGTGCCGTATTAAAAGTTCATTCCGACAGATAGCACATTGCTCTTCCTTCACCGTGGCATATTTTGGAACTCCATTACTTCATCATCTTATTTTTCTTGTCAGACTCCTTTTATTCCAGAAGTTGTTAGAGGTCACATCTGGTGCTTTTTCCCCAGACTCTAATCTACTCCTAATGTAATACTGGCCTGAGAGCTCATGTTTAGATGGAACAGAAGGTAGGGGGTGGGTTATTATTAGACAGCATCTTAGGAGTTGTAATCGAGTTAGAAACCTCTCAATTCCCTCATCTTCTCCTTGTCGTGGACTACAACTGTAAATGGCTGGGCCTTCTGTAGCTAATTTACCTTTTCGTGTTTTACAGCAGCTGCTCGCAGCTCTCCTGCGTGGTTACATGTATAAAGACGCGAGGCTATTGTGCTGCGAGAGGAAACCCAACATTTACTCGGGCGCAGGAGATGCTATTTTTACAAACACAACCAGGATTCATTAATTGTAAACAAAGGGTGAACATAAAGGGCAAACCAGCAGAGGTTTTGTGCGACATGGCCATACACACACAAAAAAAAACAAAAAAAAACACAATAAGAAACAAACACAGGCTTCACCAGACTCAGTAATGTGACAGATTCCATAACTGGACACAAGTGTTGGGGCTCCACCCTTGGCCATTGTCTGAATCACCAGGCTTACTCCATTTATAGACATTTGCTTTCCTGTTATGCCAAATAGACAAGTTATTGACAAATAAATTATATTTAAATGTTTATTCCACCCTGGATATGTTCCTGATAACTTAGTTTATACATTTATCAGGAAATGAATAATCTTAGTGCAATATCTGGGGGAATTAGTAAAAATTACGAAAGGAATCTTGTGATGAAATTTTGTTGAGCTAAAGATTTGAGGAAAACTAAATATGTCTGCCTTTGTTTGTTTCTTTTCAGAACACAGTTCCAGGTGTTTGGAGGGTGCAGCATGAGCTGGGCGGCAGATGCATAAAGGAGGTTGGGTCCAGAAGGATAAGAACCTGGCCCATGTTTGCCCCATAGAGAAAAAAAACACTGGTCACCTGCCGCAGGAAAAAGACCAAAGGCTTGGATTAATGTGTGTACAAGCTCAACAAGGGAGCAGAGGATTCTGGGTTGCTCGTCGACCTGGAGTACACAAGTGAACAAGCCTGGATAGAGCTTGTAGCACAGGGGATTGGCATGGCTCAGACCAGCTTTGTGTCACCTCATCATGCCTGTTGGGCCTGAGTGCAGAAAGGAGCCTCCACTACAGCTCACCTAGTCTTACCAACGGATCACTTTACAACAGCCAAAAGATTTTACCAGTGGTTATGGCTGGTGAGCCGGTCTGTTTCCACGCCCATTAGGATTTTTAATATTACCTGAGAGGGGCATGCTTTGTCAGAACATAGGGATGCTTTTTCTACAGGCTTATCTGCCATGGTAAAGGCACTGAAAGCATGAGCCTCTGACAACACAGAGGAGGTCATCGTGCAAACAAGGATCGGCTTAGCAAACACTGACCAGGTCGAGACACCAGGAGAAACTCCTTGAACAAAAAAAAACTTTTCCTTTCAGGAAGGATAAGAGCAAATTCAAGAGGAAATCTTTATTGGATTTTTTTGTTGGCGGAAAAGGATTTACCACGTCACATAAATCAGGTATGACAAACGCTGGCGGCTTAGCCTTGTCTTTATTTTTCTGACTACTAAAAAAATCTAATGACAAAGAGTGGTAATGGTGGAGATGTATTATTAAACAAAGGGTTAGTTTTGTATAATGATTAGATGGCAAAGCTACACTGATGAAAAAGGAGTGTAAATAAAGTTGGCGGCTGTGTTTTTTACACTAAAGTTATTATTATTTATTTTCTAATCCTATAACTGTTCAAGATTTAACATCATCCTGATAAAATAACTGACATATATTTTCTAACAACATTGCGCTTCAGGGCTCTGGAGGAATAAATCTGATCAGATATATTTCTTTTCTAATTAAATCCTTTTCTCATCTAATTCTATCAGTTTCTGAAAAACTCAATAGAGATTTTACTCAACCACGTAAAACCTGGCACACAGAGATGATGTAAAACTATGAAGGATCAAATCTTTACAAATCAGAGTCAGGGATAGAGGATCGATACACAAACCTCCAGACTTGAAAAATGTCTCATTAAAAAAAAGAAATAAACCAAAAAATTATTTATAAAATGTGTAATATAACGTCTTCTTCTCTAGTCTCTAGAAGCTTCTGATCAGCCTGGGTAATTCCACACCACTGTCACACTGTCAGTTCAAAGAACGGGCTCTGAAATGTACGCTTGTTCTTCTTCATCTTCTCAGGGGCTCTCGTGTGATTTGACTGCCAGACGACAAAGCTTCAAGATGTATCAACACAAGGCTTTAATACTCTTCCTCATCAGAATGGGACTGCTGCTTGGTCTTTGTAACCCGCTGGTGACATCGGAATCGTGTCCCTCAGCCTGCCGCTGCGACGGGACCTTCATCTACTGTAATGATCGTGGCCTGACTTCCATTCCTAAAGGTATACCCCAGGATGCTACAGTGCTCTTCCTGCAAAACAATCGCATTAAAAGTTCGGGGATACCAGCAGAGCTTCGAAGGCTTACATACGTGGAGAAGATCTACCTTTATTGCAACAATCTGGATGAGTTCCCCAATAATCTTCCTCTTGGGTTAAAAGAGCTCCACCTACAGGAGAACAACGTCCGGATGATTACCCATGCTTCTTTAGCCCAGATTCCTTACATTGAGGAGCTGCATTTGGATGATAACTCGGTATCTGCAGTCAGTATAGAGGAGGGGGCCTTCAGAGACAGCAACCACCTCAGACTTCTTTTCCTCTCAAGAAACCATCTAAGTGCTATCCCTTCAGGCCTGCCTATGAGCATTGAGGAGCTGCGCTTCGATGACAACCGCATCTCCTCCATCTCGGAGCAGTCGCTACAAGATCTCATCAACCTGAAGCGACTCATTCTGGATGGTAACCTTCTCAACAACCGTGGGATCGGGGAGATGGCCTTCATCAACCTGATCAATCTGACCGAGCTCTCACTAGTGAGGAACTCTCTAACAGCGCCACCTGCCAATCTGCCTGGCACCAGTTTGGAGAAGCTGCACCTACAAGATAATCATATCAACCGGGTGCCACCGGGGGCGTTTGCCTTCCTGAGACAGTTGTATCGTCTGGACCTGTCCGGTAACAACCTGAGCAGCCTGCCACAGGGTGTGTTTGAAGATCTGGACAATCTCACACAACTCCTGCTACGCAACAATCCCTGGCAATGCACCTGCAGGATGAAATGGGTGCGCGACTGGTTGCGATCGCTGCCATCCAAGGTGAACGTACGAGGTTTCATGTGCCAGGGCCCTGATAAGGTCAAAGGTATGGCAATTAAGGACCTGACCACGGACATGTTTGACTGCACAGATTCAGAGTTCGATCCCGTGCATGAAACAAGCACAGTGTCCAACACTTTACGCCCGTCTCAGCCTCAGTGGCCGTCATTTGTTACCAGGAGGCCCATAGTGAAGGGGGCTGACATCAGCAAGAACTACCACAGCACTACCATGTCTTCAGGCCGAAAGATTATCACCATCAGCGTGAAGGCAAGCACCGCTGATTCGATACACATATCATGGAGAGTGTCTCAACCCATGACTGCCTTACGGCTCAGCTGGTTAAAGTTGGGACACAGCCCCGCCTTTGGTTCCATCACCGAGACCATCGTGCAGGGGGAGAGGACGGAGTACCTGCTCAACGCTCTGGAGCCAGAATCGTCTTATAGGATATGCATGGTTCCCATGGAGACCAGTAACATTTACCTGTCGGATGAGACCCCTGTTTGCATCGAGACAGCGACCATTTCCCACAAGTCCTACCACCCCACAACAACTTTGAACAGAGAGCAGGAGAAAGAGCCTTACAAAAATTCCAATCTGCCTTTGGCTGCTATTATTGGAGGGGCGGTGGCTCTGTTGGCAATAATCATGTTGGCACTGGTCTGCTGGTATATTCACAGGAATGGGTCACTTTTTTCCAGGAACTGCACCTATAACAAAGGCCGGCGGAGAAAGGACGACTACGCCGAAGCTGGGACTAAAAAGGACAACTCCATCCTAGAAATAAGAGAGACATCTTTTCAAATGATACCTATAAATCACCTGCCTGTGTCCAAGGAGGAGTTTATGATACACACAATTTTCCCACCTAATGGCCTGAGTTTGTACAAAAGCCCACACACCGAAAACAGTATTAACAACAGGAGCTTCAGAGACAGTGGAATACCAGATTCGGATCATTCGCATTCATGATATTGCGCACAGACATTTTGCGATGCGTGCGCGACTCCGAGTGACTTAAACAAACACTGGATGTATGAGACTGAGGAAAGCAACGTTCTGTACATTTGCCATATAATTTATATTTAAGGTCATTTTACGAAGATGGAGAATGTTCAAGTTGCAGGCCGTCACTGAACCATCGTTGGTATGGTAACTAACTGCAATTCTATATTTTAGAGATTTGTAGTAATTTGTACTGTATTTCCTTTGCTTAAGGTTGTCAACCTCCTAAAAAGAAACTTGTGTTCTACTGAGACATGATGACTTGTCAACTATGAAAGTGGGTTTTCATTGCTGTGTTGAACAATCAGACTTTAGAAAACCTTTTAGTATAAGCACAGGCCATTCTTTTAACTTTGTGGCTGTCTGAAAACACAAAGGCAAAAAAAATGAAGTGAGGATTTTGAGGCACGGCTGAGCAGCTGATCCGCAAGCAGGCAGGAAGGCAGGCCGCCCGCCCCTCGGAAAAAAAGGAGAGGAACAGTCTGCAAACTGTGGACCTGGAGGCTTGTTTAAATATTCACTCGGTAATGAGAATGAATAAGTAAAAATGAGGTGCCATGCTTTATTTCTCGGCTCTGTTAAGTGTGTTTTTTTGTGTTCGTAAGCAGAAAAACGATAAAGCAAACAAATGAGGGTTCCAGGTTTTCTGGGAGGGACCTGCCGGCCACAGCACAGGGCAAATAAAGCACAGCAATCTTAGGGAGTGTTGTGCTCCTCATAACAAGTAGACTGGACAGGCTGACGTAGAGGAGGACCCCCACTATCTCTATTTGTACAAGGCAACAATGGCCGACCTACAATGGCAGCATTCTCTAGTACCATGTACCATCCGTCACTCTAGTCACCAGGCCAAAAAAGAAAGACCATGTTGGATTTCATTAGAATGACCACGGTGTCAGGAGCTCCTTGTTATGAGTGTTATTTTGTATTATTTTATTTTTTTTTTCCAAGGAACACACTTTTACGTTGCCACCATTTGAAGTTAACTGTTATTTACAATTGAAAACCAAAGTGCATTGTATGCCCTTTGGCCAGTCTTGTATGTGCCTTGATCCAATGCTTATTGTATTTAGCTTTTTAAGAAACCAGTGACTTTTTTCATACACACTTGAATATGAAAAATATTGGTCATATTACAAAATAAAAGTGGATAAAAAATATCTTTGCTCTTCTTTGCCCAGAGTACACCGGGGCTGTGCTTCGCGATCATATTTATGTTCTAAGTACTACACCCCGATCTCTCTCTCTCTCGTTAACCATAGATAATTCAATCTTGGTTTGAATGTGAACTGCCCTGGAGGGAATCCAAGGAACTGCAGGCACATCGTTTTATTCATTCATGTCTTAAATTACTTGCTAGACGCACAATCTAAAAATGCTCAGAGGTGCAAACGCAGTCAAACACTACATTTTTAATCTTCACACAGATGTGAACTGTGAGGTTCGAGCTTGTGGCCTTAAAACCACACCCCCCGCACCCCCTTAAAGACCCAGTTAACCCTTGAACAATAACAGAGACTTCTGAAACCCAGTTTTTCCACTCCATGGGTAGTCCGCACTCCAACATCTGCTCCAGGCTGCTGTTGTTCTTAGCGCGGTGGAGCCATGTGTGACTTATCCTATTGACCATAGAGCAGAATATCACAGTAGAGTGGAACTAGGGCTGTGGAGAAATTGGACTCTCGGGTTTGATGAACCTCCCGGGTACTGGGGCAACGGAAAACGAATGACGAGCCACCATATGGAGGGTGGGACAGGCGGCCCCTGCTGGGGATGGCCGTCCCTGCAGAGGACAGAGTATATATACACTGCTCGGGGCGTAAGGCAGCACACTTAATGACATGATTTCAGTTCACTCAGGCAAGGGCCCAGAAAAAAGAAAAAAAAAAAAGGTACAAATGCACAAGTAGTAAAAGGCCGGTTACTCCATTTCCTACCTAGTAGTATGGGCTGTAATGCTTTTCAGATGGTAATACAGTAGAGTACATGTACTGTCTTAATGCAAACGCACATAAGTACTCAGGACGTATCAGGGAAAACTTGTGTGTGCTCACTTAAACCCCCACACACGCTTTACACAGGCGAAGCATTAATTACAGAAAGGGAAGCCGCTAAAAGCTGCACGACTGATCCAAACCTTAACTACACACTAACCCTGCCCTGGAAACTAAAAATATGTCACATTAACTTAGAAACAAAGTAAACAGCGACTGCTTTTAGAATACAAACCAGAAATAGTTCCCATGTGAACTCTTAAAGGAGGAGTTAAATGTTTTTTTTATTGTTATTATTTAAGAAAGAAAAACAAAAGAAAACATCAAACGGTACAAGACAGAGAGCTGGAATTGTTTTTTTTTTTGTTTTGTTTTTTTTTGCTCCACGTGAAAGACGGCAAATATTGACAAGGTCTTTAGGAGAAGGCTTTTTTAAATAAACCAAGCAAATAATGTGATGTGAAGTCAAACAAAATGTTTTTGGTGCTGATAGATTTTACAGTCATTTAAAGATAAGGACAGAGTGTGAGTGTGAGTGTGTGTGTGTGTGTGTGTGTGTGTGTGTGTGTGTGTGTGTGTGTGTCGGTTCATTTTGATTGAAGTATTATCTAAATTGCTCTGCACGCTTGATTTGTTTAACTGCCATTTTCATTCAAACCCCAAGAAATAATTTACATCCATTCCTTTCTACTTTGTTCACCTTAAAATTAAATAGGATTATGAGGAGAGATACTATTATTTTTTTACATTATTCACTTTGTTATTCATGTATTTGCTACATGTTACTGTAGCTAATCAAAAAAAGGAATAATATTAATATTTGACAAGAAAAAAAAACCTTAGTAACACGGTACAGAAAAGGTTTTACATAGTTACATGAATTAATTATAGTTCAATAAATATATGGAAAAAAAATGTAGGGATAGATTGTATAGATAATACAGTGGCATCTAACGGAAAATGTATATATATAATTAGAATTAACTGACATCTGTGATTATAAATGGGGCGTGAATGTGGAATTGGTGTAAAAATATAAAAAAAAATCCCAATATGTTTTTAATTGAAAGTATTACACATCTGCTTCAGAGTCAGGCGGGGGGCTGCATAACTGTGAGCTGCTGCAGACAGCAGTGAAAAACAGTGAGAGCAGCTAAACCTTTATTCATTTGCATAGTTCTATATTGCATTAAGCTGAAGTCCATGTTTGCCCATTTATAGTTCCCTGTTTTTTTTAATATTACCAAAGTGAATGTGAATAATAGCAAAAAAATAAATCAGGTCATGATAGTGTGTGCAGTTTTTCGAGAAGCATCACTGTAATTAGTTACATTCATCGCATTAATTTTAGAATCATAATATGATTTGAAGATGTATTTATTTCAACATTATTTTCATTTTTTTTTTTTTCTGATTCATAGCTACAGTCAACCCTTGTGGAGGGGCTACAGTGTGACACGTTGCTGATCTTTGATCTGCAGTGTAAACATTTTTTTTTTATATCGGTGACATTTCTGACATTTCTTGAGCCAGGACAGCATTTTTCATTCATTATTAGCTGAGCCCTGGGAATTATGTAATATATAGGTACAGGTTGGCAGCCTTCCGGATATGGCTATTTGAAAAATCCTGGAATAAACCAGCTGTTTTTTTTTTAATACCCTGTCGCACTTGGGTAATAAATTAAGAGTTTAGCAAAAATACAGAAAAGGAGCATCCCAGTGTGGTGGTATTCACTATTCACAATTGGAATCTACCAGTAGATCACCAAAGGAGTGCTGGTAGATGCTGAATAATAACGTAAAAAATAATAGTTATAAGACCTAGAGTTGCAATTCTATTTCTAGATGCTAACCACTGGGCCAAAGTGAGAATAATACAGGTATTGAGTCAGACAGTATAACAAATACATAACAATGTATAGAATAAGATATCCAGTTTATACCGGTTAATATTTTTAGAGTTTTCCCATCTAGGTCAGGGGTCTCAAACTTGCGGCTCGTGGGCCATTTGTGGGCCGTGGAGCATTATTTTGTGGACTGCGTTGTGAAAGCTGAATGTTACAAGATTTATAGGAGGATTGTACTGCGAGTCAAAAAAAAAATGGTAAAAGATTTTGTTTTGTTGGATGCACTCTCTGGAAGACACTGCTGTGGATGAATGTGCATTTTACAAGACTTGCATGAAGTGTTGTATTACAGTTGGAAACTGCATTTATTTCAATTTTACCATTTTTTTTTCTACTGTATTGAGCATTAACTGCTGAGGTTTTCTAACCCTAACCCTTTGGCAAAATGACAGTGGGGGCAGTGGCCCTTAACTCATTTGAGTTTGAGAACCCTGATCTAAGTAGATCTGTCCAGGCAGATCATTTGAAAAGTAGCTCATGAGACAAAAAAAGTGAGGACACCCCTGGACTAGAAAATAAAACATTAAACCGGGGCAGCTTTGTGCATTTCGGCGATCTATAGCGTGAGACAAAATTAATGAAGCCGTCTGCTCACAACCCCACGCGACCTCACTTATCACTGATGACTCTCGGCCCATCAGTCCTTTTACGCAGTTCCTCAATCACTCTCATGTTCTCATTGAAACCGGTCAAGTCTCTAAACAAGCCAAGATGCCACGTGCATTTGTCTGCGGTGTGACACACACAGGCCCTAATTATGTTTGTCTTTTGTGGAGCCCCGAGATTAAAACTAATGGAGGCAGCTGCACTGTCTGCCCCGGGCTGCCGTTACTCCTATTGTCATGTACTGGTCACATTTGCATTCCTATAGATTCCGCTATCAAAGCACCCCTGCGTGACCTCATCGTTGTCAGTAGCCGAGGCGAGGTTCTTCTCCATCAGCGGCATCAGCGGGATCAAAAAGCCTTGACTGATTAGTGGTCAGCAGAGTCAGGTCACACTTAGTTCAAGTATCTCAAGAAATGACAAATGAACGCATATCAGTGGCCACAAAATAAAAAACAGCCATGAGGGACTCATCAAGGAAAGGTAGCCAGAAGGAGGAGGAGGAGGAGGAGGAGGAGGAGGAGGAAGGTCTGGGGAAAATTGATATATTTATTTTTGGCAAAGACTGTGAAAGAATATGCTTGAAAGGTCAGATGGTGTAGTTAATGGTTTAATTGTGTTCAGGGCAAACAACAGACTAGTGCAGGGGTGGCCAATAGGTAGATCGGGATCTAACAGTAGATCTCCAAAGGAGCGCTGGTAGATCCTCAGCCGTAACATAAAAAAATATATATTAGTAATAAAAACTAGAGATGTAATTCTATTTTAAGATGCTAATCACTTAGCTAAAGTGAGAATAATATACTGTAGGTATTGAGTCAGACAGTATGCCATATGTTTATGTAGAGAGTAAGACATCCAGTTTATATACTGTAGGTAAAGGAATTTAAAGTTTTTTTTTAATTCCTGGTCATTTGAAAAGTAGCTCACGAGACAAAAAGTGTGGACACCCCTGGACTAGTGCTAAAGGTGAATTAATGAGATAATTCAGAGAAGCTGCCTGGTTGTTTTGGTGTATTTTTAAATCATTTTTTTTATTTCATGGTTTAAAAACATGCTGTTTTTGTCCAAACAGAATTATTATTAAAAATGTTTTTTTTTTTTTTCAATAATCCAAAGGTACAACACTGCTTCCAAAACCAGTGCAACATTAGCTCTAGGCTAGAGGTGCCAAACCCGCGGCCCGTGGGTCATTTGTGGCCCGTGAACCGATATTTTACGGCCGGACTCCTTGATGTGAAAGAATTTATAACAATATTTTATAGATTTGTTCTCCACATTTTATGGTAAATCCTAT
>JAFBJS010013624.1:44562-71596 GCA_016785265.1 Paraplagusia blochii
GTAAATCCTATAGTTCTCAAAACCCTGATCCACAGTCTCCTTCTGGTCCAGTGTTGTATTACACAGAATCTATGGGAAACTGATTTTTTTTTTTTTTTTCTCACTGAAATGCAGTACGTCTTGAGCAAAAATTACTGCAAGCAAAAAAGTTAAATTATAAAATGAAAAAAAAAAGAAGATCCTTAAATGTTCATACAATTTATAATAAGACTGGAGATTACCAGTTTGGTTCCACAAAATAAATCTTGTGTTTAATGACCAGCGTAATTCAATACTATCTCAACAGTTCACACCTGCAGTGTGGCCATCAAGTCTCAGAGATCATTTTTGTGTGTTGGTTTCTTAGGTCACCACTGCTGCCTATCATTAAACATTAATATGTCTGAGTTACATCTGATCTTAATTTTAAACAATGAAAAACAGTAGTTGAACAAGCAAATATGACCTTGACCAAGATGCATAACAACCCAAATAAATCTTATGACCCACATGAGGATCACCGACCCAGTCTTGGCAAACAATGGGCTACGTTAAGGATATTCTTGTTCATGCCAAAGTTTTTTTTTGTTTTTGGTTTTTTTTTGCATGTTACCCATCAGCAGCCAGCTGAATCAGCCGGGAGCAGTGTGTGGAGACAATACCATGCTCAGGGTACCTTAGCGGTAACTTGGCAGTAAGGGGATTCTAACCGGGGGCTTTGTGGACCCAAGTCTGTTTCCTTAAACACCACCAACTGCCCCGCTGCATTTACAGTAAAAGACTGCTTTTTAGCACTTTTTCTTTTTTAGCAGTCTGGATCAGAAATGTGACCCCAAGAGGGGTACATGATGTAATCATCACCCAGAAACGTTGCTTGCTTTGGCCTTGGTCATGGTGGCGGCACGCGTGGATGTTCAACAAACTGACTAACAAAACAAACTGATCATTGTTAGAGTCACTTGAAATGACCTTCTTTTTTTTTCCCCCTGTCGTCTCAAGGCGGTGATGAGACTTTTGTCACTCTGTCATAAGCACAGTCTGACATGTCAGGCTGTAAAGGAGTACAAGGCAGTGTGAGACATGTCAGAGTGACTGATTTTCATTTGTGTGCTATTTTTCTCATCCTCTGTCTCTGCGTATCTTCCCCCACCTACCAGGCCTGGACCCTCTCCATCTCTTCACATTACTCATTGACCTGAAACCACGAGGCCAAAAAGCCTAACCAGCTCCTCCATCTTCTTAATGAATCCAATTTTTCGCTAGAGAGCACAATGCTCGCACATGCATCCACGGCGACTCTAAATTATCTGACATTAATACAAATTAACAAGAGCTGCAGCTGCCGAGACCGTGCCACCCTACAATGGCAGACAATGGCGGCGCAACTGTTTCACCGCAAGGAGACAGTGTGTTAAACAGAGCCAACGACTGAGCTCCAAAACAGGCTACGGGTAAAGTAAAAGCAAGAAGGTTGGATTGGTGTCGGGGCAATTATACCGTGAATTATACACAATATGTTATGAAAATATCCATATAATTGACTCGGCTCTGTGGCAGCCATTAATTTATGTCTTCCATTAAGTGGTTTAAATGATCTTGTAAGAGGCCATACATCTTATGATGCCCTTTATGGGATCAACACCACATCCCCTTAGAAGTAAATCGACCCTCAGTCCCATTTGTCCACAAGGTCTGGTGTGGAGGAATAATTATTTTATTTCTGAATGTTCTAAAGGGCCCAGATTGTCCATTAGCCACAGCAGATCGGCCCTCCTGCAGTGGGAGGCCGGAGCTCCTCTTCCTCGATGCCTTCTCTTCTCTCATTTATGTTAAGCCAGCTTTAAATGTCAGTTCTGCATTTGCATGCCAGTGCGGCTCTGTCTGCAGCTCATTATTTTCAGATGTTGACAGCCTAATCGCGTGCGAGTTTAGCCCACTTTGCTAACCTAATGGTTGCTACAGCCAAGTCATACTGAGCAGAAAGCCAAGGTCTGATTCTGCAGCAGTCGCCCGCAGCTGCCTTATTCACTTTTCCTATCAGGGCGAACACATGGAAATCAAAGCTACCCAGTATAATCGCTTCATCAGTAATGACGGGACACATTCCATGCTGACCGCCACACAGCACGCCGGCTACATAACACATAGCATGCAACAAGGCAGCAAACATAAACAACACGATGGAGTGCGGATGACACTTCCACTCCTGATATTTTCCCTCAAGGATGAAGACGGAGCACAGAGCACTACTCAGCCTCGGCAGGTCTAACTGCCTCTTTTTGACAGTTTGACCTTCAGGAAAAATCTCAGCCGGTCTCTCGGCGGACGTCCATCATGCCCTCTGTTAACTCAGATTTCCTGCTTCAAACCTCAACTGTGATCGAGGCAGAGACATTTGCTTAAGGGTAGCGATGTTATGGTACTTTTCCAGGAGGTGACGAATTTAGCAGTGTCAGCACGTTTCACCGTTGTAAATACAACCTGTCACCATTCATCAGGGCACCAGAAGGAGATTGCAGGCACTTCAAGGCTTCATTATTCCCCTGTCTTTATGCTCCAAAATATGATCAGTGCACTCCTGCAGAGGACGGAGGTTCCTTCTGAGGACACTTAAAGGTTGCCATCCCATTGAGATTCAGTGCTATCGGATTTTGTTCTGTCACAGTCGCCCGACTCTTTGAAACGGAGCAGTTGGTGCTGACATCAGAGGACTTTAACACATGAGCGCAGTTCGCGGGCCGAGTCCCACTCTCAGACGTGTGGAAAGCTGACAGCAGTGTCACTCTGTAACTACACAAGTTAAGCAAACAATGTTACATGGGGTTGAGAGTCGCCCCTAACCACCACCACCACCCCTAAAACTACCACCGTAGCAGTGTACCAACACACAGGGTAGAAAAGAGAAGGGGGGGGAAAGTTTGGGAGAGCAGCCACCATGAGCAAGGCAGGGTGGAGGGATGTGGGATTAATTAAAAGCTACTGTCACTGTGGCGTGCTGGTGACACGCAGCCACATAATTACTGAGATCTGTGTGTGAGAAGAATCTGCTCCCACAACTCATTTCCTCCCCACTGAGGGAGGGTGGGGGTGGCGGCACCGTCTGTTGTACAAAATACAGAGATAAAGAAAATCATCTTTTATGCTGAGGGAATTTCAGAACCCGAAGAGAAGAAAATGACTCTAGGCAAAAGAACAAGGCAGAATAGAAACTATGCGTTTAAAATGATGCATTTAAAAAAGAAAAAAACAAAAAGATCTAAAAAAAACAAAAAAAAACAACTCAACGTGTTTGTGTGACCAGTCCGGTCAGAGATTCTAAGCCACAGTAATCCACAGCTCGCAGATGCTTCTGAGTTGTCCAAGTAAACACAGGAGTGAGTGTGTGTACTGTGGATGCAGCTTACAGTAACATCTGGCAACACCCAACATTGCTATCGTTTCTTGGAATGTTCACGAATTACTCAGAAAATGTTTTGTTTTGTTTTTTTTTAGCATCTGTCACTCAAACAAAAATAAGTAAAATCAAAATTATCATGTTTAGTTGTCAGGAGTGGCAGAGAAGTATGTCAGATTGGTGCAGGATAAGTATGAGAACAGTACAACAGTGGTGACAGGACAGAAGACTTTAAGGTAAAGGTGGGACCTCATCAAATATCAACCCTTTTTGTTTGCCCTGGTGATGGACAGATAGGCTCAAGAGCTTCACCAAACTGTAATATTTAATCATTCATCTTCTTCTGCTTGTTTGTTGCTAGGTCGCAGGGGCACCATGTGAGCCCTCATGCAGGTGGTGAGCCCACAAGAAGTTATGTGGTGGAACGGTGCTATGCTCAGAGGCAACCTGACAGCTGGTGGATACTAACCTGAAGCCCTGCGGACCCAAGTCTGCTTCCTTAACCACTGGGCCACTGTGCACATATTTAATCACATGAACTTAATATATGTCTATATAGAGATTTTATTTTGGGAAACATCGAACAAATGCATGTAGCTGTATTGATCATTAGGTTCCTAGAGTAAGAAATTCAAGGCAATGATCTACCAACATTCTACTGGTAGAACACACTCAGGAACCCAGAATATAAACAATGATTGGTGCTGGTCTGGAAAACAACATTTGTCTTTCCCTGTGGATCCAGCCACTTGAATATTTTCATTAACTCGGTTGAAAAGCCAGAAGAAAAAAACACTGGAAGATTTTTAAAGATATCCCACCTGCTCTTTGACTCGTCAGTGTGAGATGTGGAGCAACAAAATGGAATGCTAAAGGTTACACCCCCACCAGAGATGTAATTAACAACTCTTATTAAAGGTGATAGTCACATTAAAAACAGAATCCTGTGGCTCCGGAAAGCAGAGACCGGGCTTATTAATTCAACATATCACTCTTCCTGTAGAAGGTGGAAAAAAAAAATAAAAATCAGTCAATGCCTGGATAAGAATAAATAATTCCTCTTATTATTCTAAGACTGCGACCATGTTTGTGACAATGTTCCCTACCTTAAAAAATAAATCTTTTCTCGAATCTAATGAAAATTTAATATAGCCAGAAGGTTTGATGCAGCTAGGTATTGCTTCTCATTTTAATATGCAACATTATATTTCAAAGAAAAACTTGTGCGGAGCTGCAAAGTTTCTGGTTCCTGAGGAAACTGCCGGGCACGTTGACAGTCCCCATTCTTCACGTTCTAATTATGCTGGATTATCATTAAACGTACGTTTATGACGATGAGTTGAGCGTGAGTGACATCACAAGATCTCAAATATGGGCCTTTTAACAAAAAACACATTTACAGAAATGTTGCTATTGTTTTTATTGCAAACCTTTGAGTGATTTCACAAAAAAAAAAACAAAACAATAACTCCATAGCGATGACATTTCACCAGACAGATAATGTGGTGATTTCTTTTCTTTTGCCTCATCATTATATGCAAACCTGTTCTACCCACATCTCAAATTTGATAATGTTATTTTTATTTCATTTATATGTTTCGCATTGTGGTCATTTCATGCCGGTAATGTAGAACAGAGGTAGCCCCGGAGCTGTGTTTAAGGAAATGATGAAAACATTGTGAAGGAGAGCTAGAGACTTAGTGGCGCTCACAATTTGCTAAAAGCAGCAAAGCAAGGTGCAGGCTGTGTGTGTGTGTGTGTGTGTGTGTGTGTGTGTGAAGTTAAAGTGGAGGCTGCTGCTGCTCCTCCTCGTACCAACAAGGTTTGACTTTCAGGTGATAACACAAGGACGCTCAGCTTTCCTTTTTTTTTTTTTTTTTTTCTTCTTCTTCTTCTCCGCAGCAGCTGTAACTGCAGCTTCAACTTACAGCCTCGCGAACCCAGATATAAAAAAACACAAAAGAAATATTACAACCCCTGCACAAAGTATTTTTCTAACATCTGGATTGCTTTTGAATCACTATTTGTTTTCCAACTGCGCTTACGGAATTTGTAAGAGATCTCACTGTTGATAGCATTAGAAAGAATATTTCTACAGGAGTTGATCTACTTAAAAACAATAAAAAGAAGTGACTTGTTTTAGTTTTTTTTTTTTTTTCTCCTCCAGTGACAGAAGAGTAAGCTTGTGCCTACCACATTCTGTGTACTTACATCTGTCTGGCACATATTTCCCGTGTATCAGGAGGGGAACATAAGGCCAAATGTTCCCAGACTGGTGCTAATGTGACACGGGAGATGGCTTTTGTGTAGAGTCACCAGAAGTCGTCAATAGAGCCATGATCTTGGTCATTTATCACACAGTCGCCCAGTTGTGTGCATACATGACACGAGGGCAGGGAGTCACAATGGAGGGAGGTTGAGCCCTGTAACCAGAACTCTTGCCCCAGGAGCCCCCAGTGGATGCGAATAAAGAGAGCCCACACATTCAAAGATAGCTGGTCACTAATCAAATTATGTTGATAACCAGGGATGGCACGCAGGACAACTGGATTCATTTAGTATTCCTCACTTCCTTTGTCTCTCTGCCAGAACATCACTGCGGTCTGGGATTAATAAGTACCTCCTTTCTTCCTCTCTCTTTTATTTTTTTTTTTATCCAATGACATGCCTTCTGTGAGAGGGTTGAATCAAGAACAACAATAACAGGAGGTAATTTGAAACTTTGATTACATACTTGTCACCTTAAAAAAAAAAGGAGGAAAAAAAAACATGTAGATGCAAATCATCTTCCCAGGCCAGATGGTCATAGATTTAGGCTAAATTCACTTAGTTGGCAACATCTTGTGTTATAAATAGGCACAATATATTATCGGGAAGCATAAATAAAGAAAGGGGGATGCTGAGGCAAGAACTCTGCGTCCATCATTTCAGGTGATAATCTGATTATACTGTACGTCCCCCGAGGTAGCTACGACAACAACCCTGTCATTGAAGAGCACACTTTAACCCCAGGAGTGATCCAGCGCCTTTTGCTGCGCAGCATTTTAATTAACCCTGTGTTGACAGAGTGGATCTGGCAGATTACGGATATCCAAAGGCTGGAGAGCATGAGGGGCCGGCGAGGAGAGGGGAACTTGACAGCAGGGTTAATGCCAAACTCACCCAAAGGCAGAACACAGTTGCGCAGCATGTCCACCCTTGGACAGGTGCTCTTTCTGGAGTCTTAACACCGACTCCCTTCTTGCACAAAGACACCGTCCTTCACCGCAAATCGCCGCAGACCCACAAGACCAGTGAGGGAGAAACACATGGCCTGGGCTGACTCCAGTAAACGTTATGCATTTTTAATGAGTTCAATAAAACTAAATATTTACTTGAGCCGGAGTCTCCTCTATTACATGTTCGAAATGCAGCCAAATTGGCGTTCCGCTTAGATCGCCAGACCGATTCCCCGACTACTGGTCTGTCCTGACGTGCAGCTAATTTGAGCTGTTTTAATGGTGTCTTCTGCAGAGCATAGAAGATGTATTATGGCCATCCGTTCCTTCGCCTGCCAGAATTTGTCATTCCGGTGACCATTTAAGCGCACTCTTTACAGTACGTGTGATGGGAATATAAAGTCGATCATACATCAACACTGTCTTAAAAGCGTCCTTGAAAAATGCAAATCTTCCGTGAGTGAGATTAATTGGAGGCTTTAACCATTGTTTTATGACCTCAGGGTGTGCGAGGTGGGTGAGTTGGTGGTTCTGTGGTTAAGAGTCACTAAATATTAGAAAATACACCAAGACCATGTCACAATGGGAAATTTGTGACCTAGTGTCATTGTTCCAGAGAAGAAAACAGTCAAACAACAAAATCACACCTGCTCCACAGCCAACTTTTACGGCGAACTATGAGTAGGTTTTAACTAATCACAGCCAACGCATGAATTTATACCCTGCAAAAATAACAGTGCCAACACCAATCAACACAGGATTCATTTATTTATTCTACTTGTTTGTTCTCAGGTACTTTTAACACGTTGTGTTTTTTTTTTTACGTAACCGCCACTCGCTATCACCAGAGATTATTAGAGTAGTGTTTTCTGAAGTGTAGCAGTAAAAATGGCTGCCTTTGCACATAGTCCTCGGTTTGATTCCCAAAAGAAACCACACTGGTAAAGACAGATCACAAGTATGCAACCAATAAAGTTAAATGCTTATTAATTTGGTTGCAGATCATTAAAGATATCTCGCAGTGTCACTGTTGATTCAAGTGCTTTTTCATGGTGTGAGTGTGAACTGTCACACATGTAGATCACATGTGTCAAACTCAAGGCCCGGGGGCCAATTGCAGCACTCCAAATCATCTTTTTTTTTTTTTTTGGCCTACTGGAGATGACAAAGCATTTTGTGTTAATGCAGCAAAGATTATTAACTTGATCAATTAAAGATGCTTTATTACACAGGAATAAACAATAATAGTTACACAAATGAATAATAATAATAATAATAAAAGTCTTCTATTTATAACCATCCCTTGTAAAGGAAATTGTATTGTGCGATGTGGCCCCACTGGTAAAAATTAGTTTGGCATCACTGCTATAGACGAACACATCATGTGTGTAATGTTTTCCTTTAGTGACATTGTCCTATTACAGGATATAATGCATACTTAATATCAGGGCTATAATAAAAAAAAATGCTCAAGTTGTAGTGAACACAATAGTTGACACTTTTTATAAGTGAAAACTAAAGAAAAAAAAAAAAAACGGTGTACATCAGTAGTTTAACTCTTAAATTTGTAAAAAAAAAAAAAAAAAAAAGAGAGACTTTCTCTGGTAAATACCAGCTGTCATGGACAAATGAGAAGAGATAGGGATAGACGGGGGACGTGAAAAAATAATGAGTTTTGTATTTTGCAAAACTGAAAAAGGTGCAACAAGTATCTGATATAATCCTGCGGAAACAAAAAAATCCTCTCCATTCCAATCCACCCATCTTCACCTTCAAATCTCTTGTGGAGTCACAGGGTAGATGTATTCTCCAGCTGAGTTTCTTATGGAACCACCATGGCGGCCACCACCGTGATCTCCTCTTTGGGTGGCAAGAATGAGATCTGTCTCTTATACACATCTAGATGTGTATAAGAGACAGCTTCTAAATGGCAGCTTTAGCGATAAGAGTTTTATTATTTAAGTCGGTATTATTCCTCCATGTTATGACCTATTCAAAAATGCTGCTGAGATCAACTTTTACTGCCGAGCGCTGGGAGGTCCAGGCTGGAAGGAGCGTTTGACCCTGTGTCTCTGGAGGACACCGCTCTTCATGAATGGACTTTCTCATCAGGCCCTTCTAGACTGATTCATAATTCATGGCAGTAATGTGGTGCAACGAAACCTGTTATTATTCTTGTCATAACTTTGATTCAGATGTTGTGTTGAATGAACATGAGTGACATTAAACACAATGAAAATGTGGCAGAAAAATAAGTCGATTTTTATGTCGTATCAAAGAAAATCATGTAAATCTCAACTTTTCGTAAATCTACTATACCTTCTTAAGCTATTTAATAATTATTGTATTTTAATAATTATTAAATACAAATAAAATGTATTTTGTAGAATATCCATTTTGTTTGCATTATATTGAAAAGTAATATAATATTATAGAGTATGTGCATAAAATATATATTTATATATATACTTATTTATATATAAATTTATATATATATATTAGTATTAAATTTATTAATACTTTAAACTTGAGTTGCTATCTAGATAAAAATAAATAAATAAGACATTAAGCCATGAAGTCAATAATTATTTAATACCCTGTACTGGACAACACAAGGCTGAGAATGTACTGGCTTATATTACACATTATATAACAAAAAAAAGCCCTGTTGTCATTATATAATGTCTTCTCCAACAAATGCAGTATTATTAAAGATTCAAAAAATTTAATTGTGCGCCATTTGATTTATTGCCCAGTGAACTAAATGTACTTTAAATTTGATACCAATGCAATTCAAAGAGAATTATCCATTTTCCATTAACAAAATACGAAAAGTCATACCTTGCAGAACTGCTTCTAATCCAGCGATTAGTTTTTAACTGTCGGACACACACAAACACACTTGTTTCTCCCATGTTGAATTTGTGCCATGTCATTTTGAAAGCAGTCAAACATGAAAGCAGGGCTGCGCCCAAATGAAGGTGCTAATGCTCTGATTATGTTAGGATAATGCACCTGATGAGGCCATTTCATAGCCCAGCTTCATATTACCTGGTAAGCTTCATTAGTCAGCCTCCAAAATGGCACTCGCGCTGCATGGCCAAACGGTTATCAGGCAGTAAAATCCATTCAGGGACCTGTTCCACACACCATAAACCGCTGATATTAATTAACATCAGCTGTTCATGGATTTTATTGGCCGATGCCATTTTAATTGACACTTGCTACGACTGATGAATTCATAAGGTACACTTCGGCGCGGGAGGGCGAAAGAGACAAATTAAAGTCAATTAGTTGGACACAGATCGGAGCGGGCGATGGCCGTCCAATGACAGAGGGACAGACGAGCCGCCGGGCCCGTGTTCAGACGGAACTCAAAACTGCGGCGAGACCAACAGTCTACCTGCGTGAGATAAGAAAAGAACGAGGACTATGTTGCACTGTCCTGCAGTGTTGCTTTGGAAAGCTGAAATGGAGAGAAATGACCAGGGTCAGAACTGCAGTGGGATCAGTTTTAGGAACATTCTATTCCAAGAGGGGCCCTGTGATACGTGGAGAACAGGCAACTTTTGTTCTTTATTTACATTCTTACAGGATTGCCTGGGATGAATTATGGAGACTGCTTTGGCTTGCAGTGGGGTTGATGAGGAAGTGGGCCAAGATACGGGTGAAATCTCAGAAGCTTTGAGCCCCAGAAGCCAGAGTTTAAGAACTTGCCCTCCCTAGACAGCAAGAAGTCTTTGCCAATGAGGAAAAGGAGAGAGAGACTGTGTGTCTGGCCCCGGCTACAGCAACAATGTTGGCAACTGGAAGATCTAGAGCAAGGTTTCACAGGTGTTCTTTCTAATGATGAATTATGAGAGTGTGGGTGAATCTACATTTTTGACAGTTATTTTAAAAACTAAGCTATAAACTGAGCTCCAAACGGAATATTTTGCCAACTGGTTTGCAGCAGTTTGATAACAAAGTGAACATTTATTTTTGTCAAAAAACTACATTATAACTGCAAATCTACAGGATCTCAAATCACAATTTCCAAAGTTAACTATTGGCTGTAGAGTTCTGTTAACGACTTGTATAAAACTTAGACTGAATATCCAAAACCAAACACAATGGCATCAACACGAAATTAATCACAATCACAATGTAAAAAAAAACAACAACCAGTAGCTTCTTGCTCTTAAAAAAAACACACAAAAAATGTTCTTGTATCTTTTCAGCCAGAGCTCAAAGTTAGCTACGGCGCTAGGCTCAAATAGGAGCACTGACGGGAAGGATTCATTAAAAACTATGTAACACCTTAATAAGTTGTGGGGAGTGAAATGCAGAGCAAGTGTTTTAGGTACTGTAAAGTATGAACCACTTAAGGGAGTTTTTTTTTGTTTTTTTTCAGCCTGGCATTTGCAGCAGCAGCCTTATTTGAGGAAATCAGGAGTGATGAAAAAGCTCTGGATAGAAATAAAAACAGATTTGACTTGGATAAAGCTGCAAACAAACTTTCCAATCTAAAATATAGCTGCTTTACACACCTTTACATTGACAGCTCAGAAGGTCTATAAAGTCGCCACAGTCTCAAGGTGGCAACTTGAGATTAATGTGACCAATTCAGAAAGACCACCAGTGAAATACGACCACAATGTCACCATCTGCTCTTGACTTTTGCCACTGAATTATGGCCAGAACGGTGTTTTTTGCGGAATACGATGTCTTCACTGCGGGGCCGACCTTCAACGTTGGGATATAAATGCCATCACTTCATCATGTTATCCAATTGGTGTATAAGTTATAAATATGAGATTTCCAGGTACTTAGGCTCAGACCGCAATAATGGGTGAATTAACATTCAGAGTTAATGACGCAGGAAGGAAGGAATTTGAAGAAGAAACTTTGTCCACGGCAACTCCTCCAACAGGTTGAATCATTTCACCACAACCAAAACAACACTTATCTCGTACAGTTGAGGTCGACACACGTTGCCGACTTTCTCAAAAGTAAAAGGTTGTTAAGTACAAGTAGTTGATAGTACAATCCAAGCAAGATACAGATAAAATATACTATTATTTGACTCTTTATTGGTCTAGCGCAGTGGTTCTTAACCAGGGTTCGATCGAACCCCAGGGGTTTGGTGGGTCGGTCTCAGGGGTTCGGCAGAACCTCTGCAGTGGAGGTCAAGACACCGCGGAGGTCAATACACACTGACTCACCCTACTAAAGTAGGGTTCGGTGAATGCAAACATGAAACTGGTGGGGTTCGATAGCGCCACCAAGGTAAAGAACCACTGGTCTAGCGGATAAGGAAGAAGACCTGACTCTTGCCACTGAAGTGCTCTGAACAAAGCACCGTCCAGACCCACATAATTTCCAGTGGGCTCACCATCCACAATAAGGCTCACAGTATGGAGACTGTTATTTGGGTGGCAGTCTTGGAGAGCGCTGGCCTTGAAAACTAGTAATGGATAAGAGGATGAAGTTGGAGATCACTCGTACTTGGAAATAAAATATTAATAAGAACTTATAATAACTAATCAAAGCTTGGGATAAAAACTGGAGACTCAAAATTATTAATCTATTTTTCTTTGTCAAGAAACCTTTTTTTGTTTGTGTCAGCCAGAGAACACATTATAACTATGTAAAGTTCACAAGAAAACAAATATGGAAAAAAAAAAAACAGTGTGGGTGCTGTCTCTTATACACATCTAGATGTGTATAAGAGACAGGTACTGTACCTGTATGAACAATACCAAGAGGCTGTAATGTGTTCAGTCAAGATGCTTTGAAGTCTTCAGTTTCCAAACAGAACAATTGGTGAGAGAACAAGAATAGAAGCTCCAAGGGTACAGACCTGGGGCACAGTGAGAGTTCTGCTCATGGTCTACGCTGCGCAGTCATTAACCTTTCTCCAGCAGGGAGGCCGCACGCTTTCTTCTTCCACTCTGTTCGCACACTTCATTAGCAAGTTGCCTTTCATTGACTAATTGCTGTTCAGAATTTCTCTTTGTTAATTAAAAAGCAGGGGCAACCTCACACTTTTCACTTTGTTTACTTTTTTTTTTTTTTCTTTTTACAACATGACCTTGCCAAGATGAATGAAAGCCCGATGTCCAAGGTGAGTACTTCAGAAGCGAAGAGGGCAAGTATCTCCATCTCAGTGATGATGGATTTGGCCTTTTCCAGACAAAAACAATGTCTTGGATATATTTTTTTTTTTGTCTTGCAAGTTTTCCTCATTAACTTCTAATTCCAGAGGGATTTAAATGAGGCCAATGAATTGGTGGATAGACGAAGGGTTATAACAGGCTTCCCAACCAGTGAATTAATTTTGGCCCGTTTGCTCTCAAAATGGAACTGGATCGCAACCAAAGTTGGCTCTGTGATGAAATGAAATTCAAAAGCTAAGAGAACACAGATGTTGATATTGAGGTGATCTTTGCCCAGAAAATGTGGCTGAAAAGAGACACTGAGTGAACAAGAGAACAATGAAATCCAGAACCAAACAGAACACTGCAGATGCTGGTCCGGTCAGTCCAAATTTCAAAATGTTGCACATAAAGGCGATCAAACTTTTCTTATAACAATTCCACACATTCAATCTTTCATTTTCATCCTCTTAAACATGACTTAGTTGCAGGCAGTCTCCACGACTGCCACCCAAATCGCACTGCACCATACTGTGAGCCTTTTTATGAGTAGTGAGCCTCTAAATTCCACCTATTTATTGTATTAATGTATTAATATCCTCCAGGATACTAGCGCCCGGGAAGCAGTGTGTGGGAAGCATACCATACTCTTGACAGTAGGGGGATTCGAACCGGGGGCCTTGTGGACCCAAGTCCATTTCGTTCACCACTAGGCCACCAACTGCCACTTAAAAATAATAAACCATTTAATCAGTAATTCTTGAATGAATTTGGCAGAAAATCTTTCAAGACAAATTAATATTAAATCTCAGTGTTACTATACTGCTTAACTTTGTTTTAAATACTACTGTTGAGGGGAAGAGAAGGCATATTTTGTAGGTTTCTACTACATGGGTACTAAGATTCAGACACAAGAGTTTAAAATCCGAGTTGGTTTATTGTTAATGTGAGAATTAGGATTTGGCGTATCTGTGTCAGCCAGAGAACACATTATAACTATGTAAAGTTCACAAGAAAACAAATATGGAAAAAAAAAAAACAGTGTGGGTGTTCATACTTGCAGAGGAACAGTGCAAGGCAGATTGAGGCGAGATAAGTTAAAAGACTGCATACAGTAAGTTGAGAAGCACACAGCCAGACAAACATTTCCCAATTACCTTCCATGCAGGGTTTTCATTAAGTACTTCCACAGAAGAGTCTGACTGGCTGCTCTGTCTCCACAGCCGTCTGGAGCTAATCAAATTCACAAGCTGTCTCAGAAGCCTTCTCAGCCTCCCATTATCATTAATCTGAACGGCCATCTCATCGGCACCGTGGTTAACGAACAATGTTAGGGCTAGAAATTCAATTTTCTACTGTTACCAATTGAATTGTGATCAATCGCAGCATTTCAGAGATGAAGGATCGTCAGAGGCGGGTCTTCCATTGTTGCATTATCGGAACGCTCAGATGAGCTTCTCGATCCCATTAATAAGGCACTGGTACAGCTGTGCATCACACGCCAGTCGATGCTGAGGCTGAACCTCTGTGTTATTTCCACTGTGTGAGAGGTGTTGTTAATATGACAAACAAAAATGGTTTCTACCGTGAAAATCGTATATCATCCAAGCTGCCCGAGGCTAGGTGGGGGAGCTTCAACACAAACATTAATTAAAAATATATTAAGAAGGGAATAGGTGTCAAAAATGGGAAATATTGGCCCTGTGTGGGAGCGGGTGAAAAGGGAAAAAAAAATAAAGAAAAGTGTCCTTGTTTTCGTTTGTTTTTAAGTCTCTTTTAATGAGGATGTATGTGAGGGTGTGCATGTCACAGAAATAAATATATTTTTTTCTTTTTTAATTAGAGTGATAAAAGGTTACAGTTTATTCTGGCGACAGAAATAAACAGTGGAGATAAAAATGTCTTGTCCAGTAGTTTGTGGTTTAATGTACATACTCTGGGTTCTGTTATCGTATTAATTGTTAAGACTACAGAAGACAAATAATAATAATTATTATTATTATTATTATAATAATAAATGAATGAACCCTTGTAATTGTGATTGCTGTGTGTCACCGGGCTCCAAAACACCAGTATACAGATTGCAACACAGATAATCTGAGATAAAACTAAATGAAAATACAAGGCATAACAACTGACAACCGCAGAGATTATTGTGATGAATATGCTGTGGAGAAACAATAACTTGCTGTATGAATCATTGGGAGGAACGTGCACAAAAACAAATACTTTCCATAAAGACCAACATGCAGCAAAACTCAATTTATCAAGTTTTGAGTGAAATAAAATATCATATATTGTAATGTTGCACTTTAGTGCCCTTGGCAGCGTTGTTTATCATGGAATTAAAGAAAAGTATGAAAAAGGACCCTATATTCAAATACCTCACAAAAGCGCATAGAGTCATGGTCCTGACATCCAGTGAGTGGGTTTGTTCTCGTGAGTATAGGGAGTAGAAAAGATGTTGTGTGTTAAGGGGGCGGCTGAGGGGTAAGGGGGCGCTAACCCTCGGTGCATATGTTACACTGTCTGACTGCAGTGAGATCTATTGAGATAGAGTGCCTGCCAAGAAGAGCGCAAGACTAATAGCCCGCTGCCATTTCTGCCTATATTGTTACACTTGCCCCAGAGGACGGCTGCACGCTACAATATTACACCACAAGATGACAGCGTGCAGCACAAACCGACGCCGGCAACAAGTTGGACAATGTTGATGGTCTGAAGGTAATAACAAAGAAAAGTGATTTCTTTCTTTCTTTAGATGCTACCTGGCTGAAGTTATGTTTAGACTCGTGTGGCTTCCTCCTCCACTCACTGCATGTGTCAGGTTGAATAACCAGCAATTTTGTACACCGGGCTGACGTGGCTTTCTAGTTAGAGCCTATATTGAACACATAAACACCAATGTCTCATTCCCTATCTCATAAACATACATATAGGCGCAGAGACACTGCCATCTGTCTTCGTTTTCTTATTATGATTATTTTTGAAACCCCTTATACAAAAACAATCTAAACACAGATAATTATTATTATTATAGTGTTATTTCCAAGTATTTATCATGATAAAAATACCAAGAAATGGGCAACAAACCACACAAACTGTTATGAATCCTATGAACGCTAGAATAAATGTAATCTTTGCATTAGGAAAGTATTTTGTTTCTTTGAAGGGTTGCTTTTGTTGATTAAGTCATCCAACTTTGATCCGTGAGGTATTTAGGAGACAGAAATGTAAAAAAAAATCTGAATTATGAGAGCGTAAAATTGGTATTACAAGTTAATAGCACATCTAGTTGGATAAAGTACTAAATAAAAAAAAAAAAGTTTACAAACTTGTTTTGAGGTGAGGCTGAAGGTACAAAACAGCTTATTTTCTCACTTGTGCCACAAAATACTTGACTGTTTTTTTTTTTTTCTGTAAAGCAGGGATACAGATGGTGAAATTTCATTAAGCCAAAAAAAAATGAGCAGGATGAAGTGAATGTGACACAAAATCTGGTAAATCTGAACAGAAGGACAGCAGACACATACTGTTTTAACACCCGTACAGAGAAAATTGCATTGCTGCAGCTGGGAACCCCTATGAGTAAGATTTATTAATTTGTTAAGTATATCATTCAAACAGCAAGATGTAATAGTTCCTCCCATGTGGCCAAACAGTGTGAGCGATTTAAATAATGAGACACATGGTAACATGGAGTCACATTTAGAGATTTGGTCATATTTGCAAAACCTTTTGGTTTAAGTTTGATGAAAATAAAATGATC
Organism: Paraplagusia blochii; assembly: GCA_016785265.1. Lineage (NCBI taxonomy): Eukaryota > Metazoa > Chordata > Actinopteri > Pleuronectiformes > Cynoglossidae > Paraplagusia > Paraplagusia blochii. The sequence goes on from JAFBJS010013624.1 coordinate 61,060, forward strand.
ACTGTCGCAAAGTGAGTGAGATTAACCCGAACAACTTCCAAATGCCTCTCTCCCATTATGACTGATGTCACCCCCACTACGAATCAACACATTTGAGCTTGTCGCTAATGTGAACTTGAACTGAGAAGTGGTGATTAACGCTGAATAATGGGAGCAACCAAACGCTGACAAAGGCGCGCAACAGATCAACAAGAGTTCGCAGACAACTTGATTTCATTCGTTTGGAGTTCAGAGCAAGGAGAGGAGACTAACTTACAGCCATGAAATCCGACAACACAATCTTCCCAACACTGGTTTCACTATACAACTGAGTGAACCCCCCCGCACCCCCAAAACCCAGCTTTCCATTCAAGACCTCAACTGTCCCAAACAAGAGGCGGAGGGTAGATATGAAAGCACTTATTTGTTGGCCTTTGTGCAGTGAACTGTTCTGTCTGTGCGCGTGCTGGAGCTGCTCGCCCGCTCATCCAAATGCTTAGGTTGTTAGCGCCGGTATCTTAGTAACAGCACAGGGCAAAGGGCATTTACAGAGGAACTAACTATAGAAGTAGTGAGAGACAGCTTTAAAAACAAAAAAAAAACACCTCCAACTAATGAGGGGTACAATGTTGTCAAAAACTGATGAAAAATGTATGAAGAATAAATTGAATTTCACCACACCAAAAGAAAAACAACTGTCATTTTCCTTTGTTTCGCTTATTTTTCTTCTACATGAATAATTGAAACAGTCGAACCACCTTCAAGCTCTTTGGCTTCAGGGGTTCGCTCTATTGTACAAACTATTTAGTGTCATTTTTTTTGGGTTACACCCTTTTCCTGGACATTTGTTTGAGATTTGTAAAGCAGTTATAAAAAGCAAAAATCCTAAAACCATATGTAGCAGCAAACAAAAGGGCAACATTTTTATCCAGGCCCAGATAACTCCAGGTGCAAAGAATGTTAAAGGGGAAATGACATGTGTTACAACAATGACCAGAGAAGAAAGGATGTATATTTGTCAATGTGTAAAGCACCGTTTAGGTCAACTGTGTCTTGTGTTTCAAAATAACTCTTTATTTTTGCAGGTACACCCACATGTAATACAGTAATAGTTCAATGATCGTTGATAACACCGTTAATAGACTTTAATCCAGGAAGAAACTCAAGTGATTCAGTTGAGGAATGAAGGTAGCAGATGATATTAGGTTTTAAAGCTGATTTTGGCAGAGCTTGAAACTGCTCAGGACAGTGGCGTCCCTTCTCCTCCTCTGTTGATCATAGACTAAGACCCCCTTCGGGGACAGGAGAACTGATCCCGATTATCTCAGTAGGCCTAATCCACAGAGGCTGGCACTGCCTGGTCATTTCCCCACCAAAGACTCACTTCAGTGGACAGAGGATTGCGGACGCTGTGTCCCTAAACTGTGAAAACCTTCTAAACAATAGCGACGGAGGAGAGAAAAGGGAACCCCAAAATCCACCATCTTCTCTCAACCCCCATATCCTCCCCACCGTCACACTTGGGAAACCAAAGGAGGGAAGCCTCATCCTCGGAATCCTGCTCAATATCCTGGGATTATCTGTGGCCCCTCTCAGCGGCTCTTCTCTCCCTCCTGCTAAGGCTAATTCAGACTGAATCGTCTGGTTGGGCTCATTGTGAAAATCCTGCCACACAAGAGAAACAATCAAATATAGTAAACTTTAATCTCTTAGGAGCACATTTTGTCATTCTTTGCAGTCTGCTGCAGAATCCTTCAAAAAGGCGAAACGCCTCGGACTTTGTTAAAATTAGACAGGAAACCTTCAGCGACGCGCAAGGTCTGGGATATATGAAAAACACAAATACTGACACTGCATAAGGATCAGAAACAAATGGGTTCCTTAAAGTTTAACACTTCTTACGGTAAGTGTATAAAACTGTCTGTCCCTGTCGTTTATAATCATAAGCCTACCCATAAGTGCTGTGCCGTTGTCTGTGACATGGATTTTATGATGAAATGATATACGTTCTGGTGGACTTTTACAGTAGCTTGGGGAAAACTTGTCCTTTTAGTGAAACACACAATGGTATCCTCCACGGAGGCTTTGAAGAATCAGTCGAAGCCATTGGACGTGGGCCCAGCTGTAAAAATATGAGAGCAGCTGAGACCACCACCCGTGCAGCAAACATAGGGGAGCTGCATGTGTGTGTGTGTGTGTGTGAGCGTCTGTGCATGCATGTTTGAATCAAAGCTTGATCCCGTTGCTGCCCGTTCACCACCCCCCACTCGTCTCCCACCCACCCCAGCAACGCATACAGGCACACATTCAGTCTGTGAGGTCCAACACCCGAGATTCCAGACATCACTCATGTGTGCATCTGGAGCCCCTGCTTCCCAGGGGCATGTCGTCACAAACGTTACACATGTTTTATTCTATGGGTCTTACAGAACACTTGGTACTTTCTCTGCGTTACACAAAGCAGGTGCTTAGAAAGTGGGTAAATGTGGATAAATGGACACACACAGATGTAAGGACTTATTTAGGTTTGGTTAGGTTTTAGGAAACTGTACCACTACATCTGGCCTTGTTTATTCTTAAAAGGAATGTTGACTTCAAACACTTAAGTGGACCTAAAACAAAAAAAAAAACTAATAATTTGTGCGTTTCCCTCAGTCCAACGCAGCACCTGCAAATACTGTTTAAACAATTTACCCAATCCCCCTCATCTTCTCGTTTGGCTCGCTTACTTCCTTCCTGTTATTGTATACACTGCAGTGCAGCCATAAGCTACCCAAGTAACAAGAACGTGTAAACATAAATACTGGCTCAACCTGCTATCGATGGGAAATTAGAGCTCAAAAGGAAGGGACGTTCTGGTGGAACTGAAGAAGCAGGAGTTCTCTGAAACGACTCGGAGAGAGTAGATTTCTCTACAATAGCACATGTGCAAATCTGGCCATTGGGAATAAACTCTGGCTCTACTGCGCCCTATTCTGATGATGCAGTTTGAGGCACTGAAGGAGGAAATTGAGTTTAGTCAGAGAGGCTGAGTTTACATGTGGCCTGAAGGAAGAGAAGGGAGTCACCTGGGTCTCATGGGTAGAGCGGCAAAGTCCTCGAGAAGCCCAGTTATAAGGCATATAGCCCCTAGGAGACGGGGATGTGGAGCTCAGTGGATAAGGCAATAATGGAATTCAAATGTATAGTTCACTGGGTTGGTCAAGTCTGAGAAATGTGGGATTTTGAGCTTGAAATATAGGAAACTTTTGGAGAAGTTAAATAGTTTATTTTTTTGTGTTTGGTGACATTGTACTAGAATATGGATAATGAGAATATATAGTGCAGTTGCATTTCCAATAAATGCTCACGACCCAGCAATAAAAACTCATTGAATTATCTTTAGTATAGACTGATTTATTCACAAATTATTATTTTCAGCACAGATATTATAGAACAAAGGCAAGTTTACTGCTACATTATATAGGTTCTCCACTACAATCTACTACTTTAAAAAATAAACTATTTTTTTTATTTTATATTTTTTGTCGTAGCTGCACAGAAAGAGATATAAGATATTTAAAGAAAATATGTCACCTTTAACTCTATCCTTTATGATGAGTCAGACATTTTCAGTAGGAGTTTTGGCACAGCAGCCAACCACAAGATGAGCTTTTGTAACTTTTGACAAAAAGATATCGCTGTGAGCTGAAAGGCCTTGCAATTGTTGGATTTGTGGAGGCTTTTATGTTTGAGGCCAGCCAACAATGGATAGACTTATATTATTGTATTATTATTAATATTACCCATGATATTATTATTATTTTGTGATTTTGCATTAGGAATTTCCCTGCTCACTATGGCCGAATGCCGATCACAAAAATGTTGAATAAAGACTAGACTAATAAGACTAGACTAGATTTCCAGCATTTATGTACAATAAATGAATGCCATGTCATTTTAAGGCCAAACTAGTTCCCTGCCAAGCTGCTAATGATAGTTGTTATTTATTTGTTGTGCCTTGTAGACATTATTTCCCGAATCAGGGTCACCATTAGGCTTGTTGGTAAAAACATTCCACATTCTTACTGTTTTATTTTGCAGTTAAATGAAGACTCTTGAGAGCAACAAAATACAGGTTGTAGTATCTATGGCAGAGGTGGTGATGACTCACCACAAATGAACAAAACACTGAACTATTTTCAGTGCTATTATACTGGAAAACATAGCACCAACCAAACAAACAATGCAACTTCAAGAAGAAAAACAGAAATGTTTTTGACATCTTTTTTTGAGCCACAATACTTAGCTTACAACAACAACAAAAAAAAAATCCCTGCAAGGATCTTTTTGGTTCAATTTCCTGCTCGGTGTGAAGACTAGACCTGTTTCATTGAAGTTACTGCTAAGTGACTCACACAAATTGAATAAAGAAAGCTCTATACCTTTTGTTTTATTTTTTATTGCCATCTGCACCCCATACTGGAAGACTTCTATCCCTGCCTGGCACTGTCACATAGACCAGTGAAGACAAATCATTTGCAATAAATAAAAAGCACTTTTTAGACTAATTAAAATAATAAAATCGGATACTGTACATGGGAACAAATGTGGATGAAACATACAGTAAGAAATACTAGGGTAAATCAGGGGTCTTGAACCCAAATAAGCTGAGGGCCACCACCCACACTATCATTTCACCCAAGGGCAGCGTCAGCTTTCAGTGTTCAATACAAAAGAAAACATTTAATAAAAAAATCAGTTTCCCATAGATTCTGTGTAATACAACCCTGAACCAGAAGGAGACTGTGGATCAGGGGTTTGAGAACTATAGGATCTAATACAAAACATGGAGAACAAATCTATAAAATATTATTAGAAATTCAACTTTCACATCAAGGTGGAGGTTCGCAAAATATCCAAAAATAAAGAGACCCCTGATCTAAATCATGATTGTTGATGTGGAGAAACATAAAGCTTTTAGAAACATTATTACTATAATGTGATAGGGGACGAAGGAAAACACAGCAACTCCTTCTCAACCACATGGGCCGACAAAGGAGTTGCTAGTCAATCATATCAGGTTACTAAAAAGCTACAGCCCACGTCAGTTCAACCAAGATATTCACACCAAGACCCAGGTTACGCTTTATGGTTTGTGTGGAGGCAGAGAACCAAAACAACTCTGCCTATTCATCCAATGAGGAGGACCAGCAAATGTGAAAGGAGAAAGATCTAGTTGCTGGAGAGCGTGTGATTTATTCATGGCCTTTAGCTTCACCCTTTCGGATGCTAGATCATGCGAAGCAGAGCATTAACATCACATGTGCAGGTGCTTTTATGGGCCCTCATCCATTACTCCTGATTTACATTCTTCAGCAAACATTGTGCTGCAACAGGAGCTGGAGACGATTCTTCACAAGCAGCCAGTGGTGTATTTGGGTGAGTTTAATCAACATACAGCAGACAAGACCTCCGCGTTTGTGCAAGGTCACTTGCCACTTCCATCAAGACAGCTTTACAGCCCATTCGGTAATGGGTAAAAATGTGCTGATATAAAACAAGTAATTTTTGTCTGCACCACGGAAATGCTATCAACAAAAGAGAGCAAAAATATATATTTTCAGCATCACTTTCAGGACCAGTTTTATAAACTTTCATTTGAACTCGCTGCACAGAATTCCTGGTGCATTGTCGGGCTGATATTTTTAAATTGGTATGGGGTCCATTTATGCAAGTTTACTCATAAAGAAGAAGAAAAAAAAAAAAAAACACTGGGGAGTAGGTGTTTGGTGAGGAGTGTGTGGGTGGGGATGTTTCCAAAAGGCCAAATGAAGCACTTCCAATACCACTGAGAGATTAAATGGCAGACTCTAGCTTCAAGATATCACTATTGATTTTCTTTTCTTTCTCTCATTTCTCACTCTCTGGAAAAATAACTTCATTACTGTGCTAAATGACTCATCGCTGCACAGGGAGGGGAAAAAAGAGACACATTTCCAGGACAACCAACCTGACAAAAGCACACCGTTTAGATAATAAACATGAGTGTTTGGGGCTTATATATCACCCTGTCTGTGAGTAAACTTTGCGCTTAAATTAACTTTTCTTTTTTTTTTTTGCTATTTAAAAAAATGTATAATCAAGTATCTAAAAGCATAAGAAACAACACAGTTGTGACGAAATATATAATAAAATTAAGAATAATTAAACTTCCTTTCTAACCAAGTCAGCCTTGATAAAAACCTTGCCTACTAAAACCTGAATTCCCTTTTGTTTTTGCTTGTTTTATGTGAATCATCAATACGTCAGTAAGAACAAGTTATGGATGACGCAGCATCAAGCAGTTTGATGAATACAACTATAAACAAAATCATAACACCTCTGAGAAATTCAATTTCTTTCTAAATGCAGTGCTTTATACACACCAAGGATTTTTTCTTTTTTTTTTTTTAATGGAAAAGAAAATTAATAAAAAATAAATAGGTGGCCCTAAAATGTTACCAACTACTTTCAGATTCAATATGTTTAATATTCTTCCAGTTCTGTTGCTCACTCTCTGCAACCTACCCATTATATAACCTCTATATATAAGAGAAAGTCTAAGGAGATTTTTTTTTTTTTCAGCTTCTCGTTTTTTTGGGGTTTTTTTTCCCTACCTACCCCGACTAATAAACTGTGACAGCTGGAACAGAACATGGAAAAACTTTCATTCAAGTCATATACACAGCTCTGCAACTCTGGAACATTCCAATCTAACAAGTCAAGCCCAATAACAGGTAACACTTAGTCTTTAAAACCGAGTATAGCTATTCACAAAAAAGTAATAAAAGCTGTTAATATCAGAGGTGAAATAAAGCTTTTAAGCCTGAGTGAGGAAATGTGGACTGATTTTAGCTGCTCACCTCTACAAAGTGTGGTGTATTTTCAATGTGTTCTCTCATTGTCAAACTGTTCATGCTGGTTATCTGCTTTCCTCTCTTTGTTGTATGAAACAAAACCTGACAAACTAAGGTGACTCTAACTGAAGAATTATGATTAAGTGTTCTTAAATACAGGAACTAAACAAAGTGTCCACAATAATCATATGGCCGAGAACAGGAAGTCATGGTAAGTTACTTACTGGCAGCACATCACAATGCAGTGGAATTGGTTTACATTTTACAAAATGTTACAGATACATCTTAATTCTCTGATTTTTTTTTTTTTATAATAGTTTCTACTAAGTATTGTCTTGTGGTCTGTGATAGAAGAGAGTCGGCTAAGGTGAAGGGAAAGGTTTACAGGACAGTTGTGAGACCAGCCATGATGTCTGGTTTAGAGACACTAGGAATAGGTAGAAGACTGAGGTGAGGTGATTAGAAGGACAGGAGGATTTGGAGAAAAAGTGAGAGAAGCCAGATTGAGATGGTTTGGACATGTTCAGAGGAGGGATAGTGGACACATGGGTAGAAAAATGATCGTACAGATGGAGTTACCAGGTAGGAGACAAAGAGGAGACTGATGGATGCAGTGAGGGAGATGGAGTTAGAGTAGCAGATACAGAGAACAGGGTGAGATGGAAAATGTTGACTCGCTGTGACAACCTCTGAAAAAGGGGCAAGCCAAAAGGAAAATAATTACATTATTTGGTCTTTTAAGAAACACTGGTGTATTATAAACACACCACAAAAAGGCAGTTGGAAGGACTGCATGTATGGAGTAAAAGGGATCCAGAAGGTATGGAATATTGCCGTGGGGGAATCTTTGACACTTTGGTCCTTAGTAAGTGGAACCATAACTGTAGCATGAAGTTACAGTTACAGTAGAAACAAAGTCAAGCTTCTAGCAAAAAAATGGAAACATCACCTCCAGGAGTAAAAACTTTTGGCTTAACCATCTGCTCACAGTTTTGTACCATTCCATCAAGAATAAGGGACAATGAGATGTAAAAGTTGTCCCTCCACCTGCTGACTGCAGACCGTGTTTGCATGTAGTCAGATAATAGGCACAAAATGCCCAGGAGTGGCAGTGTTTACGGGTTTTGTCTTAGACATTGTCAACGCAGACGTCCAGCAGCAACTCCTACAGTAAGACTGGGCTGTCTCATACCTTTATTACACAGTGTGTCTCTAAAGAATGTCCCCATTTCACCAGCTCTTCCACAGAAAAACTCAGAAACTGCACTTTTGAAACTTTTTTTATGATAAGCTGACGGTTGGGGGGGAAAAAAATCTCAGCTTTTACTGAAAGTGGAACCGTATAAAAACATATGCCTATATTCTTCCGAGCTTATCACCCAAGAGAACATACTAGGCAAAATCTAATGGTTTTAAACTTCACATTTCCTGATTTGCAGAGTCTTGGCTTCTCATTTTGTGGGGGCTGTACACGCAGGATAACTTCTAATTACACAATAATGAGGCTAGTTTTTAACTGTTAACTTTTAACTGCAACCCTTCACCATTCTCTCTTATTGTGCTATATCTTCAGAACAGCACACAGAAAGAAGTTGTCCATGGTTACCTCTTCTTAACTGTTATCATTAAAACAATGTCAATAAAGGAGACGCAAGAAAGATAAAAGATTAATGCTTCACAACTCATCCGTATCAAACTCATTGGTTTCCGTATTCTATTTTTCAGATAGTTTAGACAGGAAGGTTTGGAGAAAAAGCTACAGAAGCCAGATTGAGATGGTTTGGACATGTTCAGAGGAGGGACAGTGGATACATTGGTAGAAGAATGATCCTAGAGGTGGAGCTACTGGAGAGGAGACAAAGAGAAGACTGATGGATGCGGTGGATGCGGTTTTCAAACTTGTCAAAACATTTTTTTTTACTAATAGCAAACATCAAATATTAAAGCAATGTTGAAAGGGAAATCATTCAAGTATTTGATCAAGTTCAAGTTGTTTTTTTTTTGTCCTCAGAGTTAAGTAAGCAAACTGTGATGACAAGATTTCTAAAAAACGGAAATGTTTTATTTGTATATCTTACTCCTATTTTGACTCTATGTGGAGGAAAGGTTCTGCAGCTGCATGGAGTAATGATACAATGAATGCAGTCAGTTGACTAGGCAGGTTTCTAACCTTCGATGCTTGTTTTTTGTCCTACAAAATGCATGTATTTTATCACCTTATCCATCGTTTAATCTTTTCAAAACTCCTGCATATGATTTCATATGTTATGATTTCACATAAACAACCGTAAATGTAAGTTTGCACACCAGAAAGCAGCACTGATTGGCTCACCCTGGAGACAGAGTGGAAATTTATGCCAAGTAAGGAATTCTATACCGAGCCAACAACATCAACAGGCACATAACAAGATAAACAGATACACATGGCCACAAACAAAACAAACGAAAGGAAAATTAGTTCATCATTTTGCCTTTTTTTTTTCCTTACATTTTTTTTTTAACTGGACATTGGGGCTGGGAGTAATGCTGTCCTCTGTGTTAGACAGAGGGTGACATTTTCCAGACCAGGCCAATTTAACTATAAAAATATTTAGGGGGGGATGCAAGGTTGGGAACATCGATGTGTATTTTGCTCAAGACATCCAGATCACCTTTAACTATATAATTCTGAAATATATCACACAATATTTCATCACATGTCACTCAGCACAGCCTGAATTGGAACTTATCGAGTCATTACAAGTTTACCTTCCCCAGTATCCATTACACAGTGTGCTGAGAACCAAACTGAGTCAATCTAATCAGGCATAATGTAGGACATAAGAGTTTATACGGTCAAAGTACTAGTGAATACGGCAGAGTACTTCCTGTGATTTGGTAATATGGATACTTGTGGGATGGTATTAAAACATTAACAACCTGAGGTTATGAGCGCACCAAGGAGTGACAGGTCAACATTCAGCTATCAAATTAACCAATGGTTCAATTAGGTAATGTTATTTCAGCCTCGAATTGTTATTACGTGCATGTCTCTCAAATGGAGATAGAGTTCCACCTCATATAAAAGACCTTTTAGTCAGCTGGGAAGTTTGTAATGAAACCTTTTGGAGCTGCATCAGTCAGGCAGGTCAATATGGCCTGTCTGAGGCCATTACCCAATAAGAGAAAGACGTGTCGGGGTGTAATGTGGTCTGCTTCAGACTCGTCTTTTGTATCTTGGATAAAATTGTGAGCTCCTTGACCAGGACTGCTCACAGAAAGACACTTTTGTTCGGGATTAGTGTCTTGGTAAAACTGATTAAAGTCCTATTTTACACAATGATTGAAGGAAGGCAAATGGTGGAAGATCAATTTGGGGATGCTGAGCTCTTTGGACTGCAGCTGATGAGTGTTTTGGTAGTGGAGCAATCTGTCAAGTCTTTATTGATCAATCGCTCAAATAAGTCACTCTTAGAAAACAGCCTTCTCTATTTTACTGTGTCACCGAGTATTAATAAAGTTCTTTATTTAGAACGCCCAATGTATTGCTGCTTATTATAACTCATTTTATTGGTATCTATTTTATCAGGATTTTTTTTTTGTTTCATACACACATGCATTTCCTTAAGTACCCACCAAGGAGCAGAAAGAATACACTTTTTTTTAATTCTGAGATCCTGTGGGGAGATATATATATATAT
>JAFBJS010013640.1:0-61574 GCA_016785265.1 Paraplagusia blochii
GTGGGAAGGAAGGGTCTTTTAGGGAATTTTTTTATATATATATATATATATATATTTTTTTTTTTATTACTTTCTAATGTATCATCGGAGTAGGTTGCTTTGATTCTTTGGCTTTTGTAGGGATGTGGGCTCTTCCTAATGCAACTATACTTAGTTTGAAAGGTCCTTGTCCTTTGAAGGTGGCGGTTAGCCATTTCTCTCTCTCTTGAGTTGAATTCAGCCTGTATACACATGGCTTTTGAAAATAACAATGACAAAAGCTTTTTCGCATTTAGAAACACAATGACCCCACGGTTTGACTTAGAGATCAAGGTACAAACGTATAAGAGTGAGGCCAACGCTCCTTTGTTGTCTTCTTCTGGCTATGGTTCAATCAATCAGAATAAAATAAAAGATCTTGTCTCGATTGTGGACAAGTCAATTGGTCTCTTTAATTATAAATGTGGACATACAATAAAACAGGAGCATGTGATGAATAAAGCTGTCCACTTGCTGTCATTAATGAAGCCTGACAAATGGCATATATTTTGCCTGTGGCTGAGGCTTCAGCAGCAGCAGCAGCAGCAGCTCGCTACCAATGTGGATCAATGGACGTTGCCTTGGGACACTGACACCATTCTATTTGTGACCACAGCTTGGGGAGAGACAATGGGGGAGAAGCTAATACAAAATAGAAATAGTCTGGACAGTCATACCAGAGGAACTGTCATGGGAATGACTTCTAAATTGATTTCTGCACAGTGCTGATGTAAACATTTTTTCTTTGCAGAGTTGTATGTTCTACCGGCTTCTTTAAAGAATTTTATTAATGCACTTTTTTTACTAAACAGGCCGAGAATTCACTGGTCGTGGTGGTTGCAATGAAGGAGAACACTGTTTTGACAAAAAACATATTTTTGAGATGTTTTGCATTATTTCTGTTGCAAATTTAGGAAACACTTTTTATTTTGACAGTTTTTATTGTAAAAAAATAGATTTTCAGCAGTAAATAATTATTAACAAGATTTCTTCTTTGTCAGTGTATTACTGAGAACAGATGTATTCATTTTAGCTTCATTTTAGATATTTTGACTACATTTATTAACTCTTAACCTTATTATTCACAAGGATAACTATGTTTTTGTGTTTATTTTCTCATCCTGGTCATATGCTCTGAGGTTTTTCACAGTGTGAGCTGAGGTTATGATAACAGAAGCAACAAAGAGACTGATTACAACACAGATAACATGATTTTTTTTTTAATTTTTTTATTTTTGCATTAAACTTGACTTAGTTCTTTAGACTTATTTACATTTTGGGACCATTTGCTTGTGATTGATTAAGAACGGCTGTTTACACATTTTTAGCATTAGATTTTTAGGATGAATTTCATGTTTCTATTTGTATTTATTATTTATTTATTTTTTGTATTATGTAGCTTATTGAAATAGCACTCGAATTTCATTGTATGTATGTGCAATGATAAAAAAAGCCTTTCAATTCAAATCAAATTAAATTCATATGCAGTATGTATACATACTGTACACATCTGTTGTAAAGACGGTGTTTTTACACAAAGCAGTCCTCAATTGTCAGAGAATGGGGAATTGTGGCCCAGTGCAATGAGTTCCCTTTCAGCAGTAAATTACAGTTGTTTCATATTCATTCTGAATATCTTTTTATGCAGTCTCTCTCTTTTAATCTCAATGCTGCTGTTATTTTCTGTACTTCCTTTGTGTTATGTGTTTTAAGCACTTTTTTGAATCCCACAAAGCCCAAAAGGCTTTCATTATAATTTTGATTGTAGTCTCATGCTCACGATGGCCAAAGGTTCAGTTTCAAAGGCGAAAGAATAAAAGGAACTCTTATGCGGAAGTCCTGATGCAGAGCAGACGATTGAGAATGAACCAAGGTATTCAAGTAGCCCTGGAATAGTCAAGGTCAAGGTCATAACATGACCTTTTGAGCAATTGTTTTTTTTTTACCAGTTTTTTTCTATGTGTGGATGACACAATCCGGTGACAGAAACTTTAAGTGTGATATTTATTTTTTCAACCAGTATATGGTCCTCTTTCTCTCCTACCTGGTAGCTCCATCTCTAGGATCGTTCTTCTACCAATGTATCCACTGTCCCTCCTCTGAACATGTCCAAACCATCTCAGTCTTCTCTAGCTTTTTCTCCAAACCTTCCTGTCTTTGTTGTCCCAATAATCACCTCATTCCTGATCCTGTCTATCCTTGTCTCTCCTAAAGAGAATCTCAGCATTTTTAACTCCTCCACCTCCAGCTCTGTCCTCTGTCTTCTACCTATTCCTAGTGTCTCTAATCCATCCATCGTGGCTGGACTCACAACTGTCCTTTCCCTTTTGGTATTTCTGGTTTTAAATTTCTTATATATATATATATATATATATATATATACATATATATATATATATATATATATTCATTTATGAAATTATGTGTGTGTGTGTGTGTGTGTGTGTGTGTGTGTGTGTGTGTGTGTGTGTGTGTGTTAAAGTATAAATGGGTATTTGGCAATTATATTATATATTTCATGGCAACAACAGTCTTCCATAAATGGCTTCTAGCATTGCGAAAGCTTAGAAAACAAATCTATAAAATTCTGTTAGTATTGAAAATAAATGTTGCTTTAACCCAGAGGAAGAGAAAAAACTTTCAGGTCAGTGTGTAGGCAGGACAAATATTTTAAATATTATTTTATAATGTCCAAACAAAGTAACATTGCACTGTGTGTGGGCAGTCTTGGACTGGTTGTTCAGAGTTTAGCTCCTTTTAGGAATTCTGGGGCCAGGATGGTGCTGCAGCTTTTTCCAGTCCTCGTTGACCCTCATATCTGGCCTCTTAACATCATTAAAAAATTTAAATCTTCAGCAGTTCAAGCTCCTACTGTACTTATAACTACTACTTTACTGTTTACTGATTACTTATACTCCTGTATCAGTTATGTTCAGGTAAACCACAGGTGTCAAACTCAGGCCCCGGGGGCAAATCTGGCCCGCATAGTAATTATATTTGGACCCACAAGTTCATATCAAATGTGTACTAGAATTGGCCCTCCATTGCAGCCTGCATAGGAATAAAGAATTCATGTGCAGGCCATGAATAAAGTTCTATCTATAATAAAAAAAAAAACAAACAAAAAAAAAAAACTGTAATTACTCCTGAGGGATTAATAACGTTCTATCTATCTATCTCTATCTATCTCTATCTATCTATATATATATATATATAAGGCAATGTAGGCCACATATATATATATATATATATATCTACATATCTATATCTATATATCTACATATAAATGTATATATGTACACACACACAAATATTGAGTTTGGCCTGTGACTACATGCCAGTTTTCTAATTTTGCCCATTGAACAGCCACATTGTTGGTCCGTTGTAATCAATCAACTACTCAAATGGTCCACTCATGATAAAAGTTTTATTTTGCCCTGAAGAAGCTAGTTCAGCATAAAATGCTTTGCCATAATAAAACAGGCAGAATTTATTTGCAAATTGAACGAGCTTCTTTATTAAGCATTGGTGCAGCTGTCTTGTGCAGAAAATAACTCAAACTCTTGGGTGTTTAACATTAAATTTGCAAAAAAGGCAAAAAAAAAAACTGCTCTGACTGACAAATGTATATAATTTTTTTTACGTTACCAGAAACACAATATTTGTTACCACACAGCTTGACACTAAACTAACAAACCAACCTTTTTTGCACCACGGACCGATTCAATGTCTCGTACTGTTTTTACGGACCATTTGTTAAGTTTTGACGGAAAAATACCCCTGGATAAATTGAAATGTCTGGCGTTCTGAAATATTTTCCTTCCTATAAAATCTTCCTACCAGAATTAACTGTGCATGCACACAAATGTCTTTCCAAGTGCAACCAGCCTATAGTTTTCTCTTACCAGGCCGGCGTTACAGGTTAGAATCTTATATCAATAACTTTTGAGTTTATTGTTGTTTGTCTTCACTGAGGAAATATGTCCTAATCAAATATAGTTGCGTTATTGATGATGGAATCCTAACCCTTCCATATAGGTGCTGGTCCACCCACCATGGACCAGTACCGGTCCTCGGCCTAGTAGTTGGGGACCACTGGTATAAATGCTTGATCAATGTTTGCAATGGAAATTATTTTTATTTTACAAACAGTAAAAGTAAAACGTGATGATTTCATTTAGGCTGTTGCAGGCCTAGATATAGTTTTATGGGAAAGTGTGTACGTCTTCTGAGTGGATGCTGGTGTGTGACGCCCTCAGTGCATCTGATGGGACAGGGACCTGTCAAGCTCAACACTCCTCACAGCTCACATATATTATGATGAATCTCACTCTTTGACCCTTTCCCAGCTGCTGTGTTTCTGAGTAAAATGTGAGGGGAGCAAAATAAGGTGAGGAAAATAGCAAAGTGGGAGGAAAATAAATTATCATTATGGCAGCGGCTGACAATCATAGACTGGCAAGTCATTTGGCAGACAAGTCTATTGGTGGTTGGCGGGCATTGGTGCAATGTCTTGGGACCAAGACAGTGATGTATTGTATGCCCATCAGTGTATTCATTGGTTACAAATAATAGCAATGCACCAGCCCTCTAGTGTCTTTATTTGTATGCTGAGCCAATGTTTTGCTGTTCTGACCTTGTTTGGTTGCTGGAATGGAGCAGTAGGGTACTTAATATAAAAGATCTTTTTGATTATTATTGACATGTGACACACAGGGGCTCATGCTGTTGATTCTGCCTGATACAATAATTACAATTAGAAACACATTTTATGGAAATTAAAGCAACTTTTGGTCTATTATATTTAGATACTTGGACACGGCGTAAGCAGTACCAATATTTAAGGGACGCAGTAAAATAAACTACACTTTTTTTGAAGGGGTTTTGAAATGTTATTATATTTTAAGCTCCATTTAGGTGTGAACCACCAAGACTCAAACATTAAACAATGTGGTGCTGCCCTACACTGCAAACAGACACAAAACCATATACATGTGCGATCCAAATACACCTACTTTCCCAAACAATGGTCTACACAATCTGCTGAAAAGGCATCAGATATGCTCTGAGAAATGATCCAATTCCTCTGAAGTGGTTTAAAAGATATTAATTTCATGCAAATAATTTGTGCTGTGGATTAAACAACAACCAGCCACTAGGGAGCAAAAGCCAGTGTTTTTTAGTGCAGGTCCCAAGCCATGATATGGTTAGGGTTGTGTCAGGATGGGCATAAGGCGTAAAACTTTGGCCAAATCAGAGATGCAAGAAAACAAATGCTTTCCATACCAGATTGGTCAGGCCTGGGTTAACAATGACCTGTTGACCTGCAGTGTTCTGTTGGAAATTGGAAGACATGGAGGTAGTTGGTGTTAAAGTTGAAGATAGAGAGAGCATGGTGAGATGGAAAACAGTCAACTGACTTGTGTAGCAATCCCTGAAAAAGGGGACAACCCAAAAGGAAAAGAAAAAGAATACAAACAGTAAAAAGAAAAAAACAAAACAAAACAAAAATAAGGCTTTGGTTATCTTTTATATATTTTTTTCCTATAAAAGCAATTTATGGCATTATTTTTGTTCACACCACAACTAACTTAATTCATGTATTCTTTTCATATATTCTTGTATTATCTGTTGCGTATGTATGAATCTAATTAAGCACACATGTAGTGCTTTTCCTAGTGTCTCATGGCTGCCTAGCGATAGGAGGTGTTAGCTGTCCAGCTCCACTGGACTCTCATTGTGAAAGCTGAAATTTTCAAATGGCTCATGCCCTCAATGACTATGATTATATATGGCACCCACAGCTTCCAAGGTAAGAAGTCTAACCTCTTTTAGAATTATATCATGCTGGGAAAATTATGAAAGAATATTAGTGTGAAAAGTGCAAAGGCTACAATTGTTGTCAGGGAAAAGAGCAGTCCAATATTGGAGGTTATTGATAGAAATGAGGCATTTCACCTCTGTTCAGAGTGGAAAAAAAAAGTTTTAACTTTTACTTCACATAACCTTGGAAGTTACTGCGGAAGTTACTTTATAAACAAATGTGTTCAGTTTCTCCTGGGCATATCCTGTCTGGAGAAAAAGTTGTCCTTGCTGTCAGGTGTTGATTAGCCAGCCAGGGTGATGTGGACATGACTGTCTCTGAGCCTCAGTGGGAGGTTGGCAGTGCAGTACATCCATCAAGGATGTCTTTCTTTAGAGATTGCACTGCACCATGGAGAGACACAACACAGAGAAGGAGGAGAATAAGGAGCGTCTGACCCTTGTTATCTATTCCATGCTGTGAGCATTTTTGTTTTGAGTGAAATGAAGATGAGCCCTCTTCACAGCATGAGGCTTCTTATATTTATAACAAGGGAAAAGGAAAAAAAGTGATTAATCCTCTCGGTTCCATAACAAATTTGTCTGTAAAGTTGACTCATTAAATACATAAACTAAATGGGGTAATAATTTTTGCCTTATTCTGTTTGAGGATCATCTAAAAAATGCATACATATTTAAAAATAAATATATTAAATCTGTCAAATGAATCTGCATGCATGATTTTAAGTCATTTACCATTTTATTTTCTCTCTCTTGAGCCCAGTGACACTGCGGGTTTAGTTGGATATGAGTAAACAAATAAAAGAAAACGGCTCATTGAGGAGTAAAAAAAAAAGCTTGCTCTTGTTTCCTCTCTGTCAGTTTACTATTTCCTGATTCTGGCAACACTGCTGGGAGATTGATGTGTCTGTCTCGTTCGTACCTTCTGCAACTGTTCAGCAAAGCTTAGGGCTCCATGAAACTCGCCAAATTCCAAAATGATGAATGTACACTAGAGCGTACAACGGGGGGAAGAGACAAATCTCATATCAGCCTGAGAAAGCAGGCAGATATTGAAAATGATCTGGATTTTTGCCCAGCACAATATTGAAGAGCTTTATTCTAATTGCATGAATGAATTGAATGTGCAGTTCTGATAAATCCACTCTGCCGCCGGGGGAATTGTACAAATGAAGTGTCCCAGGTTTATTCGAAAATGTTTTGTGTGTGTGTGTGCGTGTGTGTTTCTGTCTTTGAATGCCCGTAAGTCATTTTCATTGTTGTTGATTGCTGGTTTACTGGAGCAAAAACCTCTGCACACAATGCAACACATCATAAAAATGAAACTCTTGACAAGATTGTCAGATTGTCTACCCACATATTACAACATATCAAATTGCGATAAGCAGAACATTTTTCAAAATACCGTAAAGAAGTGGGAAACAGCACATCAGTATAGAAAACCATATTTATTTCTCATAAGGCTGCCCTGTAATGTACTTATATCTACAGGTAGATAACGGTATGTTTTCACTGTGACGAATACTTTCTCACTGACACTTAGAATAAATCATCTGTCTCTAGTGTTGAAGGGGCACAGCAAATACAGCAAAGCAGTTCAATCCATGACCACCATGTCCAGAGCACTGACAGATGCTAGGTGTCCGATGACGGTCTCCGTTTTTCTAGGCGCTAGTAGCAAAGGTTGAGGTTCGTCTTCGTGAGTTCCGCTTTCTTTGTCACAATACGATTCAAACCAATGTGGTTGCTGGATGGTGAAAACAGACCAGTACCCACTTTTGTATTCAATCGTGACATATTTCCAATGCAAGCATACACTACACCAGTGGTCCCCAACCACAGGGCCCTGGACCGGTACCGCTACGTGATTCAATCGGTACCAGGTGATGATGCTCAACTTACACGATTTACGTTTTATTTATTTTTTGACGCTAAACATTGTTTTGACCATATCCCCTCATGTTTGTGTATCTAGGCCAAGTCCAATATATCAAATAAACCTGGTCGCCTCCTTGTATCGCATTTTTTGTCAGATTAAGGACGTCCACACTGTAGTGGCTCTTCAATGAGGCAAAAAACTGCTTTGCTACTTAGAGTTGAAATGTTCTGCATTAAAAAAACAGACCTAGTTCAGTGATTATAAACTTTGTTTGCCAATTAAGTTGCATACAGAGGTGATTTGATTACACTTGATTCAATTTAGTGTACTTAAAAAATACCACTTTTCTGTACGTTTAATTTTCATTAATGGTATTTATCTGCAGCACCTTGAAGACCGGATTGCGAAAGAAATTGCCAGACAGTCACCGGTTCATGGCGCAAATAGGGTTGGGGAACACTGCACTACACTGTATTCTGAGAAGTTCAACTGATGTGTACTCTTTTGTATTCAATCGTGACATATTTCCAATGCAAGCATACACTACACCAGTGGTCCCCAACCACAGGGCCCTGGACCGGTACCGCTACGTGATTCAATCGGTACCAGGTGATGATGCTCAACTTACACGATTTACGTTTTATTTATTTTTTGACGCTAAACATTGTTTTGACCATATCCCCTCATGTTTGTGTATCTAGGCCAAGTCCAATATATCAAATAAACCTGGTCGCCTCCTTGTATCGCATTTTTTGTCAGATTAAGGACGTCCACACTGTAGTGGCTCTTCAATGAGGCAAAAAACTGCTTTGCTACTTAGAGTTGAAATGTTCTGCATTAAAAAAACAGACCTAGTTCAGTGATTACAAACTTTGTTTGCCAATTAAGTTGCATACAGAGGTGATATTATTACACTTGATTCAATTTAGTGTACTTAAAAAATACCACTTTTCTGTACGTTTAATTTTCATTAACGGTATTTATCCGCAGCACCTCCAAGACCGGATTGTGAAAGAAATCACCGAAACCGGTCCATGGCGCAAATAGGGTTGGGGAACACTGCACTACACTGTATTCTGAGAAGTTCAACTGATGTGTACTCAGGGGGGGGTTAAGGACCCCTCATCTCCTTAAATCTTTCATCTAATGTATTTATATATGTTTATATACACAAATTATGATACAAAGAAAGAAAACAAGAGCCAATGAAATCACACTGGACATGCCCACTGTACTAACGGAAATCCTTTCAGGGCTTTCTTTAGTTTGTTAGCAGTCAAAAGTATCACAGTATCCCGTGATATTACAGCCAAATCATTGTATCCTTGTTGAAACGCCATCCCGTTGAAGATGAGTGTCCAGTTCATAAGCCATCGGCAGAGAAATGAAGAAACTCAGGGTATTTTCTCTCTCGCAGTACTGTTGCTCCCACGTTCAGGTCCATGTAGGCTCCACAAACCACTTAGCCTCAGGCAGGCAGGCAGCCCGGGCAAATGTCTTCAAATAATGTTTTAACAACCTTTGAACAACACCTGCTGAGCTGTATCACGTTTGAGGGTTGAGGCGGAGTGAGAAAATGAAGTGGGAGATGGATAGATTGAGAGAGAAAGATAAAGGAAGGGTGCAGGAACGTGGCCGCAGTCTGGTTAAAGAGGAGTCACCAAGGTGGAGCTCATTGATCAAACGGGGGGGATTAGTCTGGTTTCAAATCCTTGGCACCACACGAGTAAGTCTGTTTTATCTAGGTGGATACCCTTCCTGTGGTCCCAGGTAATCCAGTCAGTCGGTTCATGTAATGTTTCTAGTCCATTTGGTGAGAAGGAAAAGGGTGGATGTAGGGGAAGGAGAGCCTGGCACGTTGCACTGCTGCTGAAGGAGCTCTCTGTTAGGTCCTGGGATGAATCTGCAACACAAAGGGGGGAGGGCAAACGGGGAGAAAACACACAAACACTTAGCCAAACAAAGGTTTACAAGTGTGAGTATTACACCCTGAAGAATTTCTCTGTTTGCAAGTTTCAAGAAAGCAACAGAGTCTTTTGAACTCTGAAGGTTTTGTACAGCTTCTCTCACCTCCTGATTCTTGTCTTTACTAAAAGCAGGCGGCTTTTATGAGAGGCAACAAAGCAGAGAATGGAGGTGTGTTTGGTTCTGGGTTACTTCAGGAAAAAAAAAAAACAGATTCATATATATATAAAAATATAAAAGAAGTAAGAAAAAGACCATAGAAGTGTTTCAATGCTGTGCATGTCTGCTTTACAAATTTTGCACTTTGGTACATGTTGACATGAACTCAGACCATTTGTGCTGTTGCTGAAAGGGATAGAAACCCCCAACTGTGCAGTATTAGGCAATTCTCTGTGACATTTGTTCAGGGTTTTTTTTTATTTTTTATTGAGCTTCATGTTCGGGTTCAGGTGAAGACACAGAGCAATACTAAAATAGTACCAAGCTGCTGGCAAATGATCTCTTTTTTTTTTTTTATAAAAATTCTCAACTTAAATGTATGCAAATATGACAAAATGTCCAACTGGAATGCCACCTTTACAATTTTTGTTTACATATATATTTATTATTTATTGCAAATAATAAATGCTATTGGAATTTAGACAATTGTCCTTACGTTTCCGTTTCTGATTATTTACAAAGCTCTGAAACATATGCAATTTATTAGAAAAAAGGTTTGTAGTACTAAACTATTCTGAATACAGCTATGTAGTTTAATCATTAATAATTTGACTGACTTTGCTGGTGACAAAGAGCTTATAAATCATATAAGATATGAAACTTGTATAACAACACCAGAATTACTCTTTTTTGATAGTGATACAGAAACGACCTATAAATTGTATTGACTGAGGGCTTTATGAGATACTAGAGATGGATAAAGAGATACTAAAGATGGAAATATTGAGCAAGTGCAGTGGTGTTAAATAGAAATACTACTTTGTTGAGTTTAGGAATGAACAAAATGACTGAAGGATGTAAAGAATGAGGAAAGACAAAGGATTGAAGTGGAAGACAAGGAGAAAATATGGCTATGAGGAGGTTGAAAACTCCTTTTAACTCCCGGTAAACAGAGGCGAGGACGCTGAGAGATGCGCTGTCAAGGAGGAGATGAGGTAAAAGTAGCACGAGGTTGCATCAGGTACCAGTTATAAAACTTTTGTTTGAAAGCGATGGACAGTATAACTGATTCGTTCAGGCAGGCGTCTCAATAGTTCAGTGTTTTGAAACCTGCTTGAGCCACAGCATTACATTTAAAAAATCCCACTCTTCAGCACCAAGACAAAATATGATAAAAACTATATATAATGAAATATGAACCCACGCCTCATTTCTCATAGTGAGATCAGGCCTGTTTAGGCGAAGACAATGGTGATATACTCCAAGGAATTGAAGAATGACACACATGAAAGTCGTTGTCAATAACTCCTTTTTAAAGAAATCACTGTATACTGCCACCTAGTGTAATAGAATCCAATGATTTTACCCATTCCTGGCACGTGTGTCTGAAGTCACATTATCTGCATTGTTTTCAGACCAATTATGTTACATTGGATAATTTTCCACAGCAGAACAGCTTATCTGTCACGGCACACTAATGTGCCATAACACAATGGCTGGGATTCGCTGAGACAGACTGTAATTTTTTCAGATGACATTGTAATCTGTGATGAAATAGAGAAGGTAAGAATGAAAGTTCTGCAATGCAGAGAAAAGTGAGAAGGTGAAGAAGCAAGTAGTACAAAGAAGTGAGTGTGAATAAGTTCAGGTTAAACCATTCAGAGCAACACAGTGAAGGGAAGACGAGTGCACTGTTAAGAGCCAGTGGCGGTGAG
Source organism: Paraplagusia blochii (assembly GCA_016785265.1). Lineage (NCBI taxonomy): Eukaryota > Metazoa > Chordata > Actinopteri > Pleuronectiformes > Cynoglossidae > Paraplagusia > Paraplagusia blochii. Next base: position 11,560 of record JAFBJS010013640.1, read on the forward strand.
TGTCAGGGATGATGGGTGAGGAAGGTACAGTAGACTGACTAAAAGGAGAGGTTTGCACCATAAAGACCTGCTGTGATTTATGGTTTGGAGAAGGTTGCACAGTATAAAAGACAGGGGTAGGACTGGAGTTGATGGAGGTGAAGATGCATATCTGAGCTGCAGTTTGGAGAAAAAGACACAGCGGCCAGACTGAAATGGTATAGACAAGTGCTCAGGGCAAAAAAAAAAGTATATCTGTGAAGATAATGGACATTAGAGGTTTGAGAAAGAGCTTTCAGCCAGAGCAAAGAGGGGGGGAATTGTTTATAAATGATTTGTGTAGGAAAGAATAATCTGGAGTAGAAAAGGGTTAAACTGTGACGATATATGTGGGACTGTGTTGTGGTCGCACTGTAGCATTGCCTTCAAATCACATAACAAATAAACATAAAAACTCAGTATGTTCTCCAGGTATATCACGTTCACCTTGTTTCTGCCTTAAAGCTTGCAACAAAATGTATTGGCAACACTTACTTGGTTGTAATTAAAAATTGTTACTGTTACTAACTGAACCCACCTTGTGGATATGCGGACTGATGATGGCAGGTACAAGCTGTTGTGCGAACATGATTACTGAATGGGGACCCTTGCCCCAGCTCAGTCATCCCCAACATATGTGTGCCATGGACCAGTTAAATGTCTGGTACTTTTTTCATGTCGTTAAGTTGTGGCAGATAAATACCCCTAGATAAAATATCTGGTTTTCTGAAATATTTCCTACCTATAAAATCTTCCTACCCTGTGTCCAACTGTGTATGGGCACAACAAGGATTTCTCAAGTGCACCCAGCCTATAATTTTCTGCTACTAGAGAGGTTTACAAAGTTGTGGATCAAGTGTGAGTAATGGACAGCTGGGGCCAGGAAAAAGCATTACTTCTCTGTGGCCCGGCACCAATTTAACCATGGACAGGTACTGGTCCCCAGACCAGTGGTTGGGGACCACTGCCCTAGCTGCTTTTGAAAAAGCTATCAAAAAGGCTTATATGTTCATGTAGATCACACATTCTCCTCGAGTGCCTCTCTTTTGACCACTGTTACTTGAGTTTTCCACATGAAACAATTAATTACTTAAAAATTATCTAAGTTATTTATTGACCTGCAGGGTTTATACCAAAAGACGTGGATTCATTTAGATGTTAAACTATTACTTATTGTCGGTTTACAATGTTTTTTTTGTCTGTCATGATCCCTACCAAAGTACACTCTTCCAATACTCATAATTACAGCATAATTCAGCATTTGCATGTGTGTCATCCTTTGTATGATCAGATGAGGTAAAGCTTAGAATAACCTTCAGTAGTTGCAGGTTTTACACCACCGCTCAGTCTACCTACAGATGCAACCCACCGGAGGTTTGTTAGTGGGAGAAGAAGGTCTCTATGCAAATTGTGTCATTTCAGCCCACATCCATGTGAGTGACTAAGAGAATTCTGTGTTTTCCTCTTTGTTTTCTGTCTCTTTAAATAATGGTGCTGCCAGTAGTGTTGGATTATTCAGGGATGCTTAGCATAGATCCAATCTTTGCTGTCACATAATCCATGTGAATACTAATTTAAAGGTTGCGTTAAATCACAATTTACTCTGACTTCAGTTAGCTGAAGGAGCCAAGGACAATTGCTTCAGTCAAAGAATTTATTTAGTGGAAAAACACACCACCCATTTCCTCCTGTTCCCACTTAGAGCTGAACAAATCAATCAAACCGGCCAAGAAACCTCCTCAAAGGGTACTCTCTAAAGAAAAAAAAAAACAGGAGACTCCACACGTGAAAATACACCCAGATCCATTTAATATGAAATTGAAAATGGCAACAGTGAAGCAAAGCAAACAAACATAAAATAATTAGCAGGTCTTTGTCTCAACACTGTAGAAAACCTGGACAGTTTGGCAGCTGGAGTCAGCTTACGGTGTCATACTTCTCAAAACATTCATTTATTATTTATACCAAATGACACTTTGTTTACAGCATCTTTAGGATATGATATACAAGTGTGAGGGTGAAAAATACAAGATGGTATTCTTGATGGGAATGAACAAATGAGGCATGGCTATTATTCTCTTCCATCAAGCCCAACTTTTTAATTTTAACCAAAAAAAAGACAAAGCGGTACTGCATGATTGATGGTCAGTTTTGCTCTGAAAGTGTTTTCCAAAAAAATAGCATCTCTTGCCAGAGAGTGCATTTCCTTTCCAGTGTATCTATAGTTCAGTTTTCTTGTGACAACAGTATATGCATTGAAGGTTAAGATAATGAACAAAAAGGCAAATTAAAAGCTTTTACAATTATTTTAATGACTTATGGCAGTGTTCCCCAACCTTTTTTTTGCGCCACGAACCAGTTATATCTCTTTTTTTACTTTTTACACGGACCGGCCATTACCAAATACCCCTTAATAAAATTACATTTTTGGTGCTCTGAAATATTTTCCTACCTATAAAATCCTCCTACCCAAATTAACAGTTCATGCACACAACAAGGATTTCTTAAGTGCACCCAGCCTAAAAGTTTCTTTTGTCAGATTGGTATACAAGGTTGGAATCTTGTATCAATGACCCAGTGTCATTTTATGTTTTTAGTTGTTGTCTTCACAGAGAAAATTTAAACTCAAATATGGTGGCGTTATTGATAATGGAATCCTAGCCATTCTATTGTTCAGTTCTTTTGTTGATATGGGTGTGGACCAGGTGTAAATAAAAGCCAGATGGGGCCAAAAGGAAACATTATTTCCCACCCACGGACCGGTACCAGTCCCCGGCCCAGGGGTTGGGGACCACTGCCTTATGGGACTTAGCTCATATATGTACAGTTTAGAATTCCTGCTTTAATGTCAATGATGTGTTCATTTCCATTTCAGTATAACAATAAAGAAGGCATTATTACATTTTTACGGTAAAACAATCGGACCAAAGATTTCTATTACTGCCTTCTTCATTCTGACGGTTTAAGGTGTATAATTGTATGAAGGGAGCAGAAATGGATATTTCTAGATAGCCAGTGGAGCGGGTAATGCAGATCTATGGTGGGCGAAATGTTTTGGAAGGTGCTCCCCAGACTTGCTTTTTCACTGTGACTTCCACAAACAAAAGGGCCTGCCTTGTCTGCTGCTACAGAGCAGGCATTGAAGGGCTCCCTCTCTGAAAGACATAGAAAAAGAAAAGAAGAAACATGGGTGTCAGGGACTGGATTTACCGCCTTTCTGCTTTTCATGCCATTTTTTTTTTTTTTATTTAAAATGATGATTGCCTGTGTACATGTGCGTGCGCCTGCCTAAGTGCACCTTGGTGACACTTTTCAGAGCAAAATGAAAAAAATAACTTACAAAAACCGGCAGGAAATTACATGGCTTAGGAGTGATGGAAAATAAAACAATGCCAATGTTGCTATCCTGGAGAATAGTGACAAAACAAATATAAATGAGGCAATTTGGCTGGAAAAGAGATGAAGGATGAAAGGCCTTTCATGTAGCCATGTGGACTATGCTGTGTTCTGATAGCTCCTTCAACAACACCCTCAGAGGGGCATCAGGATGTTAAGTGGACTCTGATAAGAAGCTGCACAACAGCATGTACACAAACACAAAGGTATCAGGGAGACACACACACACACACACACACCTAGGAGCAAACATACAGAGGAGCAAGCAGTATGTCATGGATTAGCGGTTAATGGGATTGGCAGGCCTGTGTGAGCCACTGTAATCGAGCCCACACAATAGCTGATAACAGGGACAAGACAATGAACAAAGGAGGTAATGAAAGGAAGTGGAGCTAAACCCTTGAATGCACCACGGACACAGACACCAACAGTCGACTACGGGTTAAAATCATCGTCTTGATTCAAATTCCTTTGTGAATACACATTCCACCTAGACACACTCTGGTTTATTGGAGCTCCACTGGTGGGCACTGGTCTGACCTACATCGTGTGTGGGGCACTGGCAGAATGGTACAATTTTTCCTTTGTCTATGTTTGGGGAGTTTACTAATGGCCTGCACGTAAACGTACAACATATGAGTTGTCATTACTAGAAAACACACAAACAGAGGCTCAATGACAGTGATTGTTAACTGTAGGCCCACGACTCAAACTCAGCTGCTGTGGTTGAAGAGATATGGCATATACAGTAGCTGTCTTCTTCTTTTCCTTTCGGCTTGTCCCCTTTTTCAGGGGTTGCCACAGCAAGTCAACAATTTCAGTCTGACTCGGGCTCCGATCGATAGGATATGGAAATCATTTTCTTGCATCTTTGATTTTGCCAAAGTTTTACGTCGGATGCCCTTCCTGACGCCACCCTCACTATTAATCGGGTCTTGGGACCAGCAGTAAAAAACACAGGCTTATGTAGCAACTTATTTGCAATAGGTACAAATGAATTATTCTCAGTAGAGTTTTTTTGTTCATATATCATTATCTTGATCAACCACAAAACTAGTTTCATTGTATAAGGAAGATGTGGTGAATCAGGCATGGGCAAACTAAGGCCCGGGGACCGGATGTGGTCCGTTGAGCTTTTTAATTCGTCCCACCATGGCATTGGAAATATAGCATTTTAAGTTTTATACATGACTTTCACACGCCATTTATCTTCCATCAACAAATCTTTCTGCTCTTGACTCGTGTCCTTCTGGGGCTCATTGTGGACCATGAGCCACCTCCGTTATGAATACTAAACTTTGGAACTACTACCAGTCAAAAACTACAACCTGGGATTTACTTCTACAAGCAGTGAGTGCTGTTTAGTAAAATTGAAATCTCTTTTAATATTTTTTACTGTAAAATAACATTTTATCACGTCATTCCCTTCTGTCCATCTGCTTTATTTAGCAAGAATTAGAATTACATAGGCATACAACCTCTGTCCCCCAATAAAATGCTGTTTCAAATATGTTTCCTTCATTCAGAATTTCTGTGGTTAGCAAAAAACTAAGATGTTAAACAAGTGGGAAAAAAAGCTGTGGTTCGACCCATTCCTTTTTAATTAGTAAGGCTGCTACAGTAGATTAATACTCCTACACTACATTCTAGTGATAAATATAACAGGAAATAAATTGCAGCAACTAATTTTTTATTTATTCGAGCACAGCCTGCACTGGGAGATAAATATTTACAGTAGGTGGTTGTGCATTGAGTATTTGTGTCACGCCTGCCTAATCATGCACAGCATGTAAACACTCAGTTGATTATTTTGTGGAAGATTTGGGTTAATGAGGAGTCAGTCAAGATGAGAGGGTTCCCACACCTACTGCTCCGACCGAAACTCTGCTGTGTAAAAAAAGATGGGGAATCGAGAGACAGAGAGAGAAGCTTGAGAGAAAAAAAAAGATAGAAAAAAACTAACCTTTACAGAAGCAAGAATGCAGCTTGTTTGCTGTGGTCACGTCTTCTGCATTTTGCTTCCAGAAGCTAAAAAGGGGAGTATGGCTGGGTGTTCTGCAAAGACATGGTCAAGAAAAAAAGGATACACATGTGTATTTGGGACAGAGAAGCAGCTTCAAGCTGTGACCCCTCATCTTCTGGCCATGGAAGTTCACTGGTTTTATTCATACCGTTTTAAAAAATGTGTGAGCAAAATTTACATAACGTCTATACTGAAAATATGAAAGACAATTAGAGATGCACCGATTGCAAAAATTCTCAGCCGGTTTGAAAGGTCTGACCTGTTAAAACTGTTTTTTTCCGTTACAAATTTTCTATGAAATAAATAAGTAGAATCAAGTAGAATAAGTAGAAACAGGTAGAGTTGTATAATAGACATTATATTTGCTTTTGTTGTGAATAAAACATCAAAAATACTAAATAGAGTTTCAGCATAACCACCATAGCAGATTCTTTTTTTTTTTTTTTTTTACACACAACACAGTGTAGAAGGACTTGATGTAGCTCAAAATCATCATCCAGCCATTGATTGAGCCACTCTTAATTTCCCAAAGGAGACTCCTGAGGGATTAATAAAGTTCTATTTATCTAACTATCTATCTTGAGCTGCCAGACTCAACATTGACATTTAGCTCATGTTTGAAGTCCAAATCATGTATCAGAAAAGTCTCTGCCTACTTAACGTGCTAAAAGGCCAGTCGTCCAGTGCCATGAACTCCATTATTTTTCTAGTGGTTTTTGGACTTAGAACATAGAAGCCAAGGTGGAGGGTTGTTGTGGTTGCCGGGACTGTGGTGCGTCCCTCCTCTTATAGCAGCCGTGCCCTCTCTATATTTACTAAAAGAAAACCCAGGTGCTTCTTTTCTAAGTGGCGCATTAAGATTGTTGTCCCAAACGTCTTGGGCGTTTGTTTTAGTTCATCCTGGTACCCAGTAAAAGTAGTCCGATCTGGGCGCATTTAGCTGCCGTCAACGCACATGCGTGCCGAAACCGGTAATTAGCGACAGTAACCGGGCGGTCATAGATTGGGCTGGTTGGATAGAAAACCGGTGCATCTCTAACGACGATCATTTGTGCAGGAATCTACACTAAGAAACTTGGATGCATTATTTGAGAAAACCAGATACAGCGGCTTACCTTGACAGGCTGGAAAGCCCCCCATCGATCGGTTTCTTTTTGAAAATTTTAAGCTTGAACAGAGTATTGAGAACCAGGCCAGTGACTGGAATATATCTTTGGCTTGTAAATCTGTAGAACACCACTGGGAGAGGCCAATCTAACCTTCACTGGCAAAGTACTTAACTTTCCACCTCTGTTTACAATCACTGTCAAAAAGCACTGAATGTTTTCATGATGCTGATGCTGAGGCCCCTTTTGTTTGTGTTGGCAAGGTGTAAATCAATTAAATGAGTACAAATTGGGTTGATTAACCTGTCATGGGTACTGGAGCGCTGTCTGTGATGGCTTAAATTCCCTTCATTATTTTATTTGCTGTGTGTGTTTAGAGCTGAAATGCACCCCAGGAACAGAAGTGGCCGTTGATTATTTCATTGTCGAGGTAACGGGTTAATTTATCGCCCCCGATTCATGCTGTTTTTTTTTTTGTTTCCTTGACTGGTCCAGACCACGATAGATGGTTTGCTCTCATGGCACAGTCCTGTTTAACACAGTGTGTGAACTTGACACACTTTCACTTGTACGCATCCTCTTTAGACGGAAGTTTGATGCAGTAAACTTAGATTGTTCAGTGAAAAAAAAGTGAAGCCTTGTGAACACGTTTAATCAAAGTGTCCAGGCACGTCCTTCTTATTTCTCTGAGTCCTTATTTCAAGTCTACAGAAAAAAAAAGGTTGAATAGTAAAATCTCATTTACAGGAATATCAAAATGGGTAGTATTTAGAACAAATATTGAAAAATTCTTGGCATTCATGTGCCATACATGTATTTTGAGCGTTGGTCGTGTATCTGAGGGAGAGAGTGATACAGAGACAGTGTGAGGTCCTACCCTCGTGGTCTTGATTTTGTTCCCAGAGGAGCACATCCATCCAGAGTTGTCAGGCAGAGTCTTGCACTCTTCTCCCTCCAGACACGGTTCCATCTCACACCACCACTTCCCAATTACGATTGATGCTGTGGAAGAAGAAGTTTGAGTTGAGTTTAGTTCATGATTTCATTTTATTTATTTATTTAAAAAAAAAAGTCCACATATAAAGGTGACCAAAAAGAACCTTAGAGGCGAAAATATGTAATTACAAGTGACATTTTCCAACCGCTGTGAGTGTCCAACAGAGGATGCCGCCTATCCTTTTATCCCTGTAGTGCATGAGGGAATAACTGTGGCCTTTGCTTTGCTGGGAAAGGGTCCTAACTTTACTTTTATAATTATAACAGCCTCTTTGAGAGTACTCAATACCATCCATGTTACATCTGCTCCTACTCCTCCACTTAATCCCCCCCTCTCTTTCATCTGCTTCTCCCCTCTCTCTCATTTTACCATTTTCCGGGCAGATGGCTGCATGTGTCTGGTTCCCTGTCTTTCACCAGTTATAGATAATATTTTTCTCTTCATCTCCACTGACAGTCTTGATCAGATGTTACAGAAATCACACTGCAGCTTGTATCAGATTTTTTTTTTTAACGGCTCAGAATTTTTATACTAGACTCAGTGTTTAAAAGAAAATCAGATTTCTTACAAGGATATATTTCAAGTTGTTCAAAACCAGTAGAGTACAAAAAAATGACAAATTATCACATCCTGATTGGATTGGAAAAAATTATGTAAAAAAAAGTCTAAAACTTTTGCCTGATTAAAAACATGTTGGAGTGTTTTAACTGTGCTGAAGATTTTAATTAAGCTTTGCACAACAGAAAGAGTAAGCTAAATAAATACTAAGTGTCAACGCCAATTACTTATACAAAACATTGACACGAACTAGAAACAGTTTATTATCCTGGCATTAAATAGAAAGAAACAAAAACAAAATGACGGTGTACCGTTCGTAAAAGCCGAGGATGAGTTATTGGAGTCTACACTGCAGGTGCAACCGTAGCAGAAAAAAAAAAAGAAATCATAAAAAGTGTTTGTATCGACTCAGGAGGATATGTTTAATGCATGTGTGGACCCGTCCACTTTTTATAAGCAGTTTCAGAGGAACACACTCGTCCGAGTGTAAAAAGGAATAATTTTTCTCCCATCCTATCATCACTGCATGAGCTGCTCTCACAGATGACGATAATGTCTTTTACTAAAGAAATTAATCATTCTGTTTTCATTTTGCTACATAGCAAAGTGCAGACTAATTTTTAATCAAAACTAATTGCCTCTCATTAACACCAACCACATTCCTTCCTCCAGCTATTTGACGCAAACAAACACGTTCACGTCTTCTCATCAGGATCTTGCTCGTCCTTCCTCCCACCATCCTCTCCTTCCTACCAACTCTTCCGTCCTTCTCCTTGTATGTGTATCTTCTCCAAATTGTTTACTAAAACCTCCCTAATGACTGATGAGCAACCTGGGTAATGTAAACAAATAAATGAAAAATTGGACTGTGGGCTTTGTTTACCTTGTGCATACATTTCTTTAATGAACTCGCTGCAGTCCATATGTTCTATTAGTCTCTCATGGGAATATGTTCACCTCCACTTTGACATGTAGTTGTTTTGGATTTAGATGAACATCTGCGTTACTCAATACAAAACACTATTAGGTCTGCACCCTCAGATAAATATTTGTATTTAATAATTAATCAAATTAAAATAATGGTAAATATATTATATGCTGTTTGTCTTTCAGGGCCATTAGCCACACTTATAAACATATCAATACATTACTCATGCATATGGATCCCAAAATGTCACCAACATTTTAGAAAAAAGTTCGACTTATCTGGCTATTTTGTGTTGCTTAATGAACCTTATAATCTGGTGCTCTCTATGGACGGATACCACGGTTGTGAATAACAGAAAAATACTACTTCTCAGAAAGAAGTGTGATTCACATAATATTTTAGTCTATTAAAGCACAGGCGTCAAACTGAGGCCTGGGGGCCAAATCTGGCCCACAATATAATTTTATCTGGTCTATATTTACATAAAAAATGATCTGGAAATATTGTGAAAAGACCGAATAGGAAACAAATACCACTGATGTTTCCAATGTAATTTCTGACGTGTTGATGACATCAAGCTTTGGCTGTTTTAGATCAATGTGTCCATATGAACGACTTTCACCTTGTGACCTTCCTTCAAGGGATCTTGTTGAATTTTCTGACATACTCTGCTGCTCTTCACTCCATGTGTCTTGTAGACAGAGAGCTCCCACCACCCAGTTATGAACCAGCCCTTTGGCAGCAGTTATATTTGTTTACCTTATCCACTAATTACCCCACACTGATGCACTTCCCACTGTGAGTCGATGACCTACGTGTTCTGCCTTTACAGTGTGGATCAGGTTGTTTTTAATATTAATGTGATAATAGTAGTTGTCTGTATTCAGTCAATACTATTCATTAATTCATGGTACTTTATTTTATAGCCAAAACTAAAGAAAGAGAACTCTCCTGACTCCCAGTCTTTATCGTTGCCAGTGCTGGTGACAACAGAACTACAGTGACAGAACCAGACCTGATGTAAAATTCAATACAAGAGGTTCATGAATAATGATGGATACCTGTTCCTAATATGTCCCTTCTGTTGTTAATACACTCACAGTGTGTACAGACTTATGCAGTGCTTATGTCACTCTCCTGCACATTGTCTGTCTGCATATTTGTAAGTTCCATTTCATGACATAACTTGATGATGAATGATGGACCAGACTTTCTTTATAAATTTAGATTATGACAAAACCACAGCATTGTTGTTGTAGCTGTTTGAGGTTGAGTTGATAGCTGACACAGCTGATTTCGTAACCGATTCATATCTCGATTCACAGGCTACGGATCCGATTCAGGAACGATTCATAAAAAAATTAAACTATCGATCCAGTTCCAAACCGGTCCAAAACGATTAATTTGCACACCCCTAATATATATAGTGTATATTAGGTGTATGACGATTCACTCACATAACGATCCGATTCATATCTTGAATCACAGGCTACGATCGATTTAGGAACGATTCACTAAAAAAATTAAACGATCGATCCAGTTCGATCCCATTCGAGTCAGTTCGATTCAAACTGATCCAAAACGATTAATTTGCACACCCCTTGCACACCTCCCAAGATACAATGACAATAAAGGACTATTCTATAATGATCCATTTTAGCATCTTCTCTGACAGAACTGATAGTACAATGGTGTAATGTTGTCTGGTATTGTCTTTGACAGTCTTTACGATTCTCCACCACCAGGTCCATGTTTATGGCTTTTGTCATTATTAGTCACCAAAATCAAAATGTCCATTTTGGTTGTCTTCAACGTATTTTGTGTCTGTCTATTTAGAGATAAGGATTTCTCTCAGGTTTGAAGACTGCCAAGTAAGGGCAGCGTTTATGTTTTCAGGCTTAGCGGCGCAGTTTAGAGTACTTGGATACTGTTCAATAATCAACATTCTGCAGAAACGGATTTTGTATGAACAGGCATAAAGGACCGATCCTTCTCCTCAGCCCGACTAGCTTATACAGTACTGTATTAGCACCTTATGTCTGGGTCTGCAACAGGGCCAAGACATTGGTCTCTGACCTTGACCATTGGAGGGAAGCCATTTCTGTGTTGGTTTCCATGCATCACTCTCTAGTGATCACTGACCTCCACCAGTCGTTTTACTTTGACTACTCCCTGTGCAATCATCAGCTTAGAGGGCAAAACCTTTGTTCCGACATCAGCAATCTTTACTACTGCTCTGTGTCTATCAGGGGCAAAAGGCAGGGGACTGAAGCAGGCCAGGTTCTAAATCTGGCTACTAAATAAGGCAGCCCTCCACCAGCTGCTTCTGTGTACTCTTCTGTTCAAAGTGATCAGTTACTCTTGCAGGAGTTTGGGGCCAAACATTTCCAAGGTTCAGCATCAGCCAAAAAGAAGCACATCATTATGCTATACTTTGGAGACAAGTGTATTCCTCATCGATTGCCTTTTTCTGAGTTGCTAAAATCCGGCTTCCATTGTTTGGCTGCTGCAACCTTGTTTGCTGGGAGACTAAGCCTCAAGGTACGAGGCTGGTTCTTTTACCTAAAACTGACTGAATCAATACTGCTGTGTATGCAAGCTTACTTACACAACATCAGGTTGAAAATTATGGATTCAACCTAAATTATAGATCTAACTACAGAAAGTTGGACTACGTTCTCTACGCTCTCTAGATCTAAGAGGACTCTAAGTTTGTATATAGAAATACATTTTTATCAATGATAAAGCCCTGGAGCAGTGGTACCCAACCACTGGGCCGGGGACCTGTACCTGTCCGTGGGTGAATTATTGCTGGGCCGCAGAGAAATAATGTTTCCTTTTGGCTCCATCTGGTTATTACTTTCAATTGATCCATAGCCATATCAACAAAAGAACTGACCAATAGAATGGCTAGGATTCCATCATCAATAATGCCACTATATATGATTAGCAAATATTTTTTCAGTGAAGACAACAACAATAAACTCAAAATGACGCGGAGTCATTGATACAAGATTCTAACCTTGTATACCGGTCTGGTAGGACAAAATTATAGGCTGTGTGGACTTGGCAAACCCTTGTTGTGTACATAATAAACAATTAATTCAGGTAGGAAGATTTTATAGGTAGTAAAATATTACACAACACCAGATATTTACCTTTAAAAAGGGGTTTTTATCTGCCACAATTTAATGACCGGTCCGTGAAAAATGTACCAGGCGTTTAACCGGTCTGTGTTGCAAAAAAGATCGGGGAACACTGCACTAAAGTTCTGGTGTCAATTAAAATGTCCCTCACACTTTATCACGGCTGCTGTGTACTGTCAAAGATGACAGATGAGCTTGGAATAATCAACAAACTGAGAGAAGGTTTGATTGGATGCGTTGACCATATAGCAGACTGTAGTCTGCAGACTTGACGGACAAACAACTGAGAGTAAGGCTTGAATTGATTGAAAAACATGAAGCGATAGACCTGTTACAAGTGCATCTGTCAGATTGCTGCTGAGTGGGCCCTGTGATGGATTGGACCTCGCTGGCACGTTCCTGCCAGGTAGCAGAATGTTTGAACATCTTTGACGGATCAAGGGAGAAAATTGATTTCTGTCCATGTCAGAATATGAAAATGCTCATATATGGACACAGAGCAGTGAATGTTTCTATTTTATTAATCCAGGACCAGCTTCGTGTTACCTTTATTCTTTCTACAGGTTTAATCTCAGACTGCTCAGTATTTTATTTTGTTGGATAACTCGCCTAAGGTTAGTTTGCAGAGCGGAACACAAATCTGCTTTAAATTCTCCAGCAGATTGCACTGTCTAATTTACAGTTGTGAGGCAAAGGATGATGACGAGGAATCAGCAAGGCAATGGTTGAGTAATTTCATCCTCTTTTACCTGAGCACTTACACCACCACTCTATACATTTTCTAATTACAGAGTTATAAGCCAAACAAGAGACTAATCAATCTGCCATCCAAAAAAAAAAAAAGAAAAAACGGTGCAGGAGCCCAAAAAGTCATTGGGAAAAATATGATTAAAACCACATTTCCTTTTCAATAATACCTCAGTGTAAGTGCAAACATTGTTCACAATGTGGGGTCAAGGGAGCGTGAAGCAGGTATGTAATTACAGTTGAAAATCATAAATGGATGACTGAATTAAAATTCCATCAATGCTCTGCATGAGCATTTTTGCCCTTTACAAAAAAAGAGAATAAACCAATGTTGTATTTGCTTTATGGGAATATTATTACCTTTCAATCAATTTTGTAAAGACCCTACATAATTTTTGAAAAATATTAAACTGACTCCCAGGGTAAGATTAAAAAAAGAAAAAGAAAATTTAAAATATATACAAAGTAAACTTTTATTTCATATTAGTGGCAGAGGAATTCCAAAGTACCTCTAGAATTGAGCAATTGAGCTTTCCTGTTTGTCACTTTTACTGTTACTTGCGTTGAAAAAGGATTTGAGAGTCGTTGGTATATAAACACGTGACTCTTATCACACCTTGATTGGCTGCCCTGACATTCTTTCCATTAGGCTGCACACTTGAAACTGTACGATTTTACAATGAGCAAATCAACTGCTAAAATCGTACTTTCACATGGGAGAGATGTATCAATAAATGGATGCTTCTTATCCACAGTGGGAAAGGAAGTACATCCACCTACACCAGTGCTTCTCAATCTTTTTTCTGTTACGCCCTCTAGCAAGTAGAAAACAATTTGCGCTACCCCCATCCCACCACCCACTCTCTGCCGCAACTATAAATAACAGCATTTGTATAAAATAGTTCTAGCTACACCTCTGCATAACATTGTATCCTTGTTAACATAAAGAAAACAAAAAAAAGAGATATAGTTCAACTGACACGGATGTGCAATTACACTTGTACACCATACAGAATGACGAGTGAAGACATCTAGATGCTTGTGGTTCCCTGTGAATGATGCCAGACCCAATGAGGGTCATTTGCTTTATTTTAATTATTGATTTGCAACAGACTCTTATCCAATTTCCATGTTGCCTAGTTCAGTGGTCCCCAACCACTGGGCCGAGGACTAGTACCAAACCGTGGGTGAATTGATGCCGGGCCACACAGAAACAATGTTTCTCTTTGGCCCCATCTGTCTATTACTTCCACTTGATCCATACCCATATTAACAAAAGAACTGACCAATAGAATGGCTAGGATTCCATCATCAATAATGCAACTATATTTGATTAGGAAATATTTTCTCAGCGAAGACAACAACAATAATCTCAAAAAATAAACAGTTAATTCGGGTAGGAAGATTTTATAGGTAGGAGAATATTTTGGAACACTATAGCTTTTTATTTTACTAAGGGGTATTTATCTGCCACAACTTAACAATTCTGTGAAAATATTACCAGACATTTAACTGGTCTGTGGCACAAAAGGTTGGGGAACACTGCTTTAAATGTCTGTGGTCCTCTGTGAATGATGCCAGATCCAATAAAGGCCCTATGTTTAATTTTTTTATTTTTTTAATTATTAATTTGCCACAGTCTCTTCTCCATTTTTTATGTCTCCCCATTGACCAATCCTGCACTGATCATAACACTGCCCATTACCAACTATCATTTTGTTTCAAAGTAAAAAAAAAATGTTTTTCCTCTCACATAAAAATCTTTAACCCAATGAACCCAATTGTGGCAGCAGCCGAATAGAAAAATTACTTAAAGTGTTCTGTTCTCATATGGTTGTAGGGCCTAAAACTAGTTTTTTAAATGATTTGTTACACATTTTGTTAGCTGTGGTTGCCATTGTGGGGAAAAGAAAAGAAAAAGGGGACTGTAATGGGCATGCAGTTACTATTACAATTGTTCCACTGTGTGTTAAATCACTTATATGTACATTTATTGATAAGGGAATTTGTTGCCATAAGGGATGGGCTTTTAATACTCTGTGTCAAGGATGTCAGAAAAAGTGCAATGGCGATTAAAAAATTATTTCATTCATTGATCGATTTGATATCAGCTTGACTTTGACTCTAATTCAATTCACAAATTATTCAACCTTTTTTTCTGATTACATATTTATACTTAGATAGTTTCTCTACCCCACATTTAATTCTTTTAGTTGCTTAAATCTTCCGAACTGTATTCTTCATTACTTTTTGGTTGATCAGATTTGGTGAGTCTAGTTTGCCTCCTGTGACCTAACATTGTATTCCTCTTTAGTTCAAGTGTCTGTATGTGTAGATTATAGCAAATAAACTTTGCCATAATCCAGAGAAATATTTCATGCCTCGTTTCTTTCATTTTTTTTTTTGTTTTTCCCCTTTAAAACTCAACACTCCATCGATAGAATACTGAGAATAAAAAAGACAGAAAAGAAAACCTTTCAGCCTCAACTGAGGTCAGATCCACCGCTGGCAGGTGAAAGGTAGAGACTCTAATCACATCACTGATGCTGTGAAAACTCAATGTGATGTGACAAAGACAGAGGGGAAACCAGCCGTAGAGTCATTATCTCCAACCCCCCAAAAGGCACAAACATTGTGTTTGACCCAGGAGTATCTTTGTTTTTATCTGTTACTTTTCCCATCACGTCTTTTTATGTATGTGAAGGAAAAAAAAATCTGTTGTATGGCATAATCTATACCTTACGTCCACACCCTCAGGCATGCAGAGGCTAAATTTCGTTGTGCGCTGTGGTGTGAATCACAATGTCACAATGACAAAAAAAGGAATTTCTTTCTTTCTTTCTTCTTTCTCAAAGACAGAGGGGAAACCAGCCGTAGAGTCATTATCTCCAACCCCCCAAAAGGCACAAACAATGTGTTTGACCCAGGAGTATCTTTGTTTTTATCTGTTACTTTTCCCATCACGTCTTTTTATGTATGTGAAGGAAAAAAAAATCTGTTGTATGGCATAATCTATACCTTACGTCCACACCCTCAGGCTGTATCTGCAGCAGTTTGGAATTGCAATAGCTGATTTTATTCTTTCTTAGAAGAACAATGGTTTCATAGTGTAGCAGTTATCACACCTGTCTTACATGCAGAAGAACCTAGGTTCAAGCCCCAGTGGAACCAGCTACTTAAATCCCTAATATAAGTCACTCCTGCTTGTAGGTGGATTGGTGAAGCAGTTCTAGAGTAGTTACACGATTGGACTTACATCTTAACTGATCAGTCAGTATATACTGAGAGTGAGTGAGTTATGACGAATCATATAATACTTAAGTTTTGACTTTGCATTTGTGTTTGCTATTAATTAGAAGCAGAATCTGGTTCCATAGAGTTACAGAAAAGTAACTTTGGATTCCATAAAACATTTTTGAGTGAAAAATACATTGATTTAATGTGTATAAATGGAATGACCTTGAGATTGACTCAACCAAAAAAAGTGCAAATGATGGGTTGATCTCATAAAAAATTTAAGGTCCACATTCGGTAATTTAACAATTAATAAGCTGATAATAAAGTAATTCAGGAATGAGGTGATTAGGGGACAGCACAACAGGAAGGTTTGGAGAAAAAGTGAGAGAAGCCAGATTGAGATGGTTTGGACATGTTCAGAGGAGGGACAGTGGTTATTTTGGTAGAAGAATGATCCTAGAAATGGAGCTACCAAGTAGAAGACGGGAAGGAGGATGATGGATGCAGTGAGGGAGGACATGGAGGCTGTTGGAGTTAGAGTTGAGGAAACAGAGGACAGAGGAAGATGGAAATTGTTAACTCGCTGTGGCAATCTCTGAAAAAGGGACAAGCCGAAAAGGAAAAAAAAGAAGACGACTTGCAATAGGAGGAAATAGATATTTGTGTTGTAGACAAGGGTGTACATGTGTCCCCACTTTATATCGACCTCATCCATTAAAGCCGACCATGTGGGACATTTTTCAAATTTGTAGTTGACACTTTAAATTTCCCCTTTTTTACTGACAGTATAATTTCCCGCAAATGCATGATGTTTTTATTTATTTCATCATGTGCCCGTCTGTGACCAGTAATGCACACACTTTTTCCCCCCACTCAAGAGGAGGGAGCACCATCCTCCCCGACTATCTCAAATGTACCATGACAACCTGTCATCCTCTGTTCCATGCGCCCGCAGCCAGACAGAAGGGTTCATTCCCCATCAGTGATCAGCGGCATCTGCATGCATTTCTTGATGAAAGACTTTACTGCTGCAACAGCAGCAGCTACATGACAACACAAGGTGACAACATAAGGAGTCCCATGCCGCACATATGTATTCTATCTCTGTGTGTGTCTTCAGTGTGTGTCCACACTTGCACCTCAAGTTTTACACACATCGTACGCTAGGATTAAAGCCATCGTGCGGTGACAGCCATCTAATCTGAGTGCATGTGATCAGCCCAGGGAAGCTGGAGCATTTGACTTGTTAAAAGGAATGTTCTTCACTAAGAGCCTCGTTGGCCCTGACATAACTGGGACATAGTTCTCCTTGTCAGAGCTAATAATCAATTCCCACTTTGGGGATAATCTGACAGCGGACCCCCCACTGAGCATGACACTTCATAACACAAGCTGTTGTCACATTCTCATATATTAATAACAAGGCAGTTACCAACAGCAACTGAAATAACCCCATATGACCCACATTCACAAGGTGGCGAAGACTGACGACAGTACAACCACTGTCGGCTGCGTACTTTGATGTTGGTGTTTGATGCTAATGACCAGTAATAAAGCAACATCCGAGAGCCTGAAATTTGATGCAGCACTCACTCTAGTGAATGATGATTATATCGAACCACACCTGAATCGGTTACTGGCAATGCACTGACGTAAATTTTGGATTTTGGTAGCCACCAATAAAACGCATGAGTGGTGACGGCAGCTCATTGCGCCCCTAGATCTGACTTTTATTTTACTGTGTGCCAGGACACACCAAAACATGATGTTTGTAATGGTTGCAGATCAAAATCAAACCAAAGAGGAACAACGCCTAAGACGTTTGGGACAATACACTCTATACTCCGCTTAGAAAAGCTTATTTTTGATATTTTATTTTCAACCCAAGCAACTATGGTGTCTGTTATATGATTCTGATTATCAGATAGAAAATTAGTATAGGAAAAATCAGACCTTTAAAAATGGGAATCAGTATCGGCCAAGAATTTTGCAATTGGTGCATCTCTAAATGTCTGTCTGTCTGTCCGTCTGTCCGTCTGTCCAACTATTTACATACCTACCTACCTACCGGCAATAAGGTGAGATTGGTGCTTTCCTTAAATTTCTTGTAACCCATCGTTCATTTACAGCCGACATTGTTACAACATTGTGCTAATTTGAACCCCCTGCAGATCCACAGACCACCCTCTTTCCAAAATCATACATTGAAGGTGAAAGAAAAATCTGTTGGTCAAGGTTGAAAACACCAAGTCAAAAGAAAAGTAGGGTAAAAAAGGCCACATTTCTAGAAAGATGGTCAGTTTTTGCTAGATATTTGGCCCCGGGAAGCATAAATATTAAAGTCCCTCAGGCTCTGTGTCCAAAACAAGTGACCTCTGAAGGTAAATGTCTGATTCTTATTCTGACTCCATCTGTTTTTTTCTCTGAGTGCATAACCTGTGTATGGTACAGTGGCAGTAGGTGTCCCCAAGGGGCTTGCGAGATGAGATGAGTTGGGCTGCAGCACAATTTCTTATCTGGTTGATACATTAATAATGCTGAGACCTGGGGAGAAAGCTCCATCTGGGCCAGGCCAGTGCACTGCTTAGGGGGGCAAAGCAGTGACAACAAAAGTCTGTAATCCCTCACAGTCCAGCATTAACCTTTGGGGACCAGTTGACAAACATACACATTCAGAAATATGGTGCCTAGAAGGTCTGATGTGGCAGCGCGGTGTGACCTCTGGTGTTTATTTATTGCTAATCTAAAAAAACTGGTGTGATTGCAGCAGATGAGAGTGCTAAACCCCTGATAGACTCTTACAAACATATTTTTGCATACCCGTGAATTGTTTTTCAGGTAAACAGCACCTTTGAGGTTAAATACCAAAACCTGCGAGAACCCTACTATATCTAGTTGTTTTTAAAGTAACCTTTTTTTTTTCCAATTGACCTGGATGACCTGGAGAACCTACACGTATATGTCAAAAGTGATACATTTGTAGCCAACAACATATGATGATGAAAGTGACTGACAAACCAGGTGAGATCCTTCTGCCCTCTTAAAGGGTGTTGCATTGACAGGCAGTACCACAGCTTTGTGCTCACTGGCTTCTCATTTTCAGCACTGCTTCTATGAGGCAGGTTCGTCAATACGATTACATCACGGTACGCTAGCAGCACGAGGCAGAAACAAAGTTGAAACTTGAGTTAGAAAAACCTGTTTTTTTTAGAATTCAGTAATGGCTAAAATATTAATGGTTAATCATATTAGTTGAGGGGGCAGGATTAATTAGATTAAATCTTAACTATTTTGTCATTTACCACCGTTAATTCACACCAAACATGAATAATTTTTTGGTCCCTTATGCTTCCCCACAAAGACCGAATAACCCCCCCCCCTCCGGTTCAATTCTAGTTACATTTTTGAATTTTTGTTTCTCTTGACAAATTATAACTAATTATAATCACAAGTAATCTTCTACTACATTGTGATTTGAGGCTAGGTTGAGGAAAGATGTAGAGGCCTATGACATGGGTGCCAAGGTAGGAATTGTGGTTTTGTATGAGGAAGTCAGGAGTGGCAGAGAAGTATGTTACATTGGTGCAGGACATGTATAAGAGGCAGTTGCAACCCCTGAAAGGGACAAGCCAAAAAGAAAAGAAGACCTTGTGATTTATCATTCAAAAATGTTAACCTTTTTACAGACCTTACCCTACCTATTTTTCAAAAACTCAAATTCAATCCCCTGTCAAGAGCTTATCTCGATGCTCCTCATTACGGTGGATCTGTGTTTACCCATCATTTGTCATAATTTACAACACCAGAATGACCACATGGGCTCTACAAGTCTTCGTGTTCGGGTAAAAACTGTGCATTGTCATAAACGGAGGAATTAGTGTGGGCCACATGGTGGTTGTTGCCCTTCATCCACATGTGGGTAATTAGTGAAGGACACACACAGAACCTTAAGACAAACCCATATGGGTCTGTTTTCCCAGGCTGATTGATGTGAGGCCAACTGTACTCAATCTACAAGGAACCAGGAAGAAACCAAGAACAAAAAGATTGTTGGGAAGTGAGGAAACTTTAGAAATGAATATGACAGAGAAGAGACGATAATGATGGTGATGATGGTGATGATGATGTCCCCACTAACAAAGTGGCCCCATTCCTCAATTATGGGCATATTTGGCTATTTTGCTCAGTGCTCCCATTGCGTCCCACTTAAATCACATTACCAACTGACTGCTGTGGTTCCCTTGGAACTTTTTTCTGATTGTGGTCTCACTTCTTTATAGAACTGGACGTATGTATTTTTTCATTCATTCATCTTCTTCTACTTGAAGTTCAAGCAGCAGGTGCCACCCACATTACATTGCACCATATTGTGAGCCTTCCCCTGGGTGGTGAGCCCACAGTATGTTATGTGGGTCGGCACAGTGCTATGCTCAGAGCACCTCAGTGGCAATTTAGGAGCTGGTGGATTTGAACCTTAATCCCTGTGGACTCAAGTCTGCCTCCTTAACCACTAGGCCACCACTGCCTACGAATGTATACATTACGTGTATTATACTTTAATTTAAAATAGGAAAAAAGTTCTGTTTTTTACTACACATGCAAATGATGTCGACGATGTACTTTTTATCTACTGTTGTCACTTTCTTTGACATATATTCCAAACAACTTCCATCCATAAAAATATTGCAGCAAATATATATAAAATTACATTTAAGAAGAATTAAACTTTTTTATGTAAAGTTAACTTTTATAATTGCTTCAACATTCTAAGGAATTCTCACTTAGGTAATACCAGAGAAGAAAACAGAACAGAAAAATCCAAATTTGATAGAAAATAAATCACTATTCAGTGACTTTTTTTTCGGTGAAAGAAAATAAGAAACCAACTAGAAAAACCACAAACATGTTGATGGAGTTATCAGAAAAACCACACAGGAGGGAACTAATGTTGAACAAATGTGTTTGTATTGTGTAACACCCCCCCTTTACCTACTGTTAAGAACTGTTTGCTTAAATATGAGTGATCAGCATGTAGCTTTTATTTGTTGTTCGCCAAAATACCTTAGACTGATTAAGTTTTCCTTTCATGAGATCTGTCTAGACTACAGGCAGCGGAAAAAAACCACAAAATAGAAAGCTGTTTACAGAGCGTACAAAGACCTGTGTCCATTATTCACTGCAAGACAGTGTCTGCATCGCCACACAAGGACGGGACAGTCTGCTTAAAGGAAAAAAAAAACATGTCTCAAGGTCAAAGCTCTGTAAATGTTTCATTCAGGAGATATCTCTAACCAAAGGGCAAACACAACATCAATTTTTTTTTCAACAAAATGCTCAAGGACAGAAATTTCAGCCCTTCACTGAAAGAATTTCTTTATCCACATAGAAGTTTTCTGCAGACGTCACTGGAACGAAGTGCTTTCTGTGAGAAATTATTTTATCTAGACTTAATAGGACACTGTAGTTAACACACTGATTAAAACACTCTAATCAATTAAAGACATGCAAGCCAGGATGTTGCTTGGCGCTGTGGCTACAACGGGTCCCAGTCGAAACTTTTTTTGCTACAGGCACTGATAGGGTGGGTGCTGCGTTTGATTTAATTGATTAAAATTAAATTCAAAAATGTAATTTGAATCAATGGCCAAAGTAAAAAGTTTCAAGTGGAAACGATACAGTGCTCACCAACCTTTTTGCGCCACAGACAGGTTAAAGGTCTGGTACTTTTTTCACAGACCAGTTATTAAGTTGTGGCAGATAAATATCTTATAATAATAAAAAAAAAATTCTACCTGTTCTGAAATATTTTTCTACCTATAAAATCTTCCTACCTGAATTAAGTTTGCACACAACAAGGATTTCTCAAGTGCACACAGCCTATAATTTTCTGCTACCATTTTCTGTAATAGCCAGATGGGGCCAAAAGGAAACATTATTTCTCTGCGGCCCGACACCAATTCACCCCTGGACCGATACCGGTCCCAGGCCCGGTGGTTGGGGACCACTGCTGTAAACCAAGCAAATGGTTAGATAATTTGTCTTAGTTTTATGTGCTAATAGTCTTGTGAGCTTTGTTGTTTTCATAAATATATTTGTTCAAATAATTGAACCTTCAGTTGGACCAGTATTTAAGTTAACTTGGTGGTCGGATATTTTTTTCCATGATTGTTTCATATAGTAGCTACTGGAGTAGAATTTAGTAGAAGGTTTAAACCTAAAATTACTATTAGATCCATATTCTCACACTCCATCATGTTTCTTCTACACGTGCTGAACTGTGAAACCCCCACTGTAACAGCATGCACTGACACACATCCAACTACACACCTAATTTATCATCCCCCCAGGAGAGGTTCTTTGGTGACATTCATACATCGTATCAAATTCTTATTCTGAGATCTTCCTCAGTGTCAGCTGTGACTAACCAACCCTGTGAAGCACATTGGGCAGGCCTGCCTGCCCTTTCATGTAACATCCCTCATAATGAATATATTCTGCTGTGATGCCTTGGTGTGAGGGCGGTCAGAGCGATGACTCTGATCTCCACTGAAGGTGTAGGTGCAAGGATGAAGGCTTAGGTGCAAGAAATGAGCTCTCTGAGGTGCAAGAGGGCATCAGTGTTCTTCTCCATGGACTTGTGATTTCCCTTCCTTCTTTTTTTCCCTACATCATGGAGCTGGAGTCCCACAGCCTGATTGTTTTTCTTTTTTTTTCAGCTGAAGTAATTCAGCTGCACTAGCCTGGAGCTGCCCTGACTCAAGTTTATTAGTTATTCATTTCCAACAGCTTCTGCAGCCTTGGGCTATGTGGTCGGTAACATCCTCCTTGCTCAGGTGCTCATGGTCCGACTGGCTCCTTTTTGGTTTCCCACGATACCCGACAGCACCGTGCTACTGGGTCCTCAATGGAATCATGTGGTTTTATCACAGGGAATAAAATTGTATAGAACAAAGATGCTGTAAGTTGATATCCCCATGATGTTATGGGGGTTTATTAAGGCATGTGGATATTTATGAAAGGTTCTAACCACAACAGCGGTACAGGTGTCCGTTTTCTCATTAATATAAAAACAAGTCTGTACTATATTGTTAATTCATAATCAGAATTGACAGAAAATGTGTTGATATTCACTGTGAGACAGTTTTATTTATCATATCATACACAGTCTTCCTAGTGAAACCATACACTGCATATGTATATGTATGTTCCAACCACTGGGCTGGGGACCGGTACTGGTCCTTGGGTGAATTGGTGCCAGGCAACAGAGAAATAATGCTTTTCTTGGCCCCAGCTGTCCGTTACTCACACTTGATCCAGACCCATATGAACATATGAACTTAACAAGAGAATGGCTAGGATCGACAATACTAAAATACTAATCTTGTAAACTGGTATGGTAGGAGAAAATTATAGACTGGGTGCACTTGAGAAATCTTTTTTGGGGCCATGCACAGTTTTTTGGGTAGGAAGATTTTATAGGTAGGAAAATGTTTTAGAACTATGGACATTTCATTTTACTAAGGGGTATTTATCTGCCCCAACTTAATGGTACAGACATTTAACTGGTCCGTGATGCAAAAAGGTTGGGGAACACTGTTCTATTTCATTTCTTTTGATGTAAAGACCACGATCAAATGTGCGGAATGCACCTTAGGAACACTGTTAGTTCCATAATGATACAGCATAACAGTATGCAATGTATGCATCATAGCCCCAACAGGAATTTATGGAATGCCCTACACTTGACCAGAATTTGGTCAATTTGCCATTTTAACAATGGCATTTTTATTAGGATAAGGATATTTGTGACTTTTGCTGGGAAAAAAATGTCTGGAGAACTATGTCAAGATGAGGTATATTCCATGGTTGTGTGTGAATCTCTGAAAGATTCATGCTTTTTCCTCCCTGCAACATTTTTACATGAATTCACTGACCAATTTACTTAAATATTTAACTGCGATCAAACCACTGTGATCAAGGTTGATGATCTTGTTAAAAAGTAAGACAAAAAGATGGGGCAACTCACCCAGAGAATCATAACTTGACAAAAATCCAATGCGCACAACAAATAATATTAAAAAAACTAAAACAAAACTATAATCTTGTTGCTTCATCAATAGCAAGAGAATGGTTAACCTGCATATGTAAAGACTAGGCTTAAATTTTAGGATACAAAAATGCTAAAATCAGGAGAAGTCTTTTATTGTGAAATCTTTTTACATTGTTTTTATAGAAATTGAGTCCTGTCCTTACCATCCACACAGGAGGGCTTGTTGCGTGTGGTTCCGGCCACTTTTCCCGGTAAACAGGAACACTTGACAGTTTGCGAGCGCTCTTCGATGCGGTTCTTATTACAGCATCTGTGGGCAGCAATCACCTCGCACGTACCTCCCTCTGGAAACACACAGACGTAAAAAGATGAGGATGAGGTAGAAAATAACAGGAAGCAAACTGTTAAATATTACTTGAAGCAACCACTGACAACATAGCAATTCGACCTGATAAATCTAAATGATGCATGCATATGAATAATAGAGTAGAAAACTCCACTCCTGCGCATGAATGTGAGACACACTCCTCCAAATCCAGTCTGTGGGCTGTGAGTGCAATTAACAAATTGTCCCTCGAGGAATATGTGTCCCCCACTTACTATTGGACCAGCTCACTCCATATAAATATATCCACCAAGATGACAATCACATAGTACGCTTGTTATCCACTCATTCGGTCCTGACATTTTCATGTCATCATCACAGGAACCAGAAGATGGATCTCATAAAACCTAACCTGCATAGGAATGATTGTACTTTACAGTCATGATAACACACTTCTTAAAATCCCGGAGATGCCTACTGAAGTTAAATATCTGATTATTGTTTATTATGGACTTCCAGTAGTTCTTATTCTTTTTATTGCTAATGAGCAAACCTCTCCTAATTAATAAAACCATCTTCAGTGTTACTCTGTTGGTCATTCCTCACGTTGAAGGATTTTCAAGCCCCATCTGTCCCAGTCTCCCATCTCAGTCGCCTTGACAAAAAAGTATCATGTTCCATTTCATATTAGTTAAAATCCTAATAACATCATTCATACTAAATCAGTAAGATCTAATCCAATGTTTCCCAACCTTTTTTGCGGCACAGACCTGTTAAAGGTCTCGTACTATTTTCACGGACCGGTCGTTAAGTTTTAATTTAATTTAATTTCCAGTGTTCTGAAATTTTTTCCCACCTATAAAATCCCACTACTTGAATTAACTCTGCATGGACAGACAAGGATTATAACACAGCCTATAACTTCCTGCTACCAGACCAGTATAAAAAGTCTTGTATTAGTGACTCTGCATCATTTTGAGTTTATTGTTGTTGTCTTCACTGAGAAAATATTTCCTAATCAAATATAGTTGCATTATTGATGATGGAATCCTAGCCATTCTATTGGTCAGTTCTTTTGTTGATATG
Source organism: Paraplagusia blochii (assembly GCA_016785265.1). Lineage (NCBI taxonomy): Eukaryota > Metazoa > Chordata > Actinopteri > Pleuronectiformes > Cynoglossidae > Paraplagusia > Paraplagusia blochii. The sequence continues at coordinate 37,177 of JAFBJS010013640.1, forward strand.
GGTATGGATCAAGTGAAAATAATAGCCAAATGGGGCCAAAAGGAAACATTATTTCTTTGCGGCCCAGCACCAATTCCCCCATGGACCATGCAGTGTTTATTATTTATTATTACAACAGGCTAGAATTGACACTTAACCAGTAGATAGTACATTACTTGATAAAATTCCTTTATTATTCATTTTGTGACGATAAGGATGTCATGTAAAATGGAAAAGGATCAACTGGTTCAGCTGGTTTTACATCCTTATGCACACGTTTGCATACACCACATACATGACTAAATTGTCCTTCAAAAGTTGGACACACAGTCAATGACACTATAGCACAGTGGACATCAATCATGGTCAACATTGAACAATACAGTGCACTCCACACTGTAGGAAGTCAAATTAAGTCAGGGAAAAGAAGAGGCAATATGTGCTGGTGGCAGTGTTTTGTCAAAATAACAATGGGGAGGATGGCCCAGGAGAGGGGCGGGTCATGATGGAACCAAGGGGTAACCTGAAATGAGACAGAAAGGCACAGAAAGAGAAAAGAGCGAGAGAGGAATGAAGAAGGCTAGAGGACAAGGTGTGTCTACCTGCCAGGGACTGCCTATGCCAGTGAGTAATGAGAGAGCCAGTGCAAGTGCCCCCTTCACACAATTATAAAGCACAAGGCTAATGCAGCCAGCGGAGCTGCAGGAGAGGGGCCCTTCATCACTGCACTCCCCTTTCCTTGTGCCCCAGGAAAAACTCTTTATCTTCCTGTGACAGCCACCGCAACAGACACCGGCATCCAACAATTAAACTAGAGCTCATCCCAGGACAGAGAAGTTGAGAGGAGTGGGAAGTAAAGGAGAAAAAAGCAGAGAAGAATAAAGAGGAGGGGGAGAAAGATGCCACTTCCCATCTTCTTGGTGCCATGGTGAGCTCCTTCCCGGGGTTTACAGTAAGGCACACACGGTTACACGCTGCTGAGTGGCTGCAGCACACGCCGGGTGTGTTTCTCTCACTGGGTTTGTTGCGCAAATATTTGAGAACAGCTCAGGTCATGAATTCCAGAATGGCCAAGACAAGTTCTGCAACACTTTTCCTCTTCCATCCTCATCAATGTCAGCACGGGCCAGACCAAAGGCTGCACAGCCCTGGATTAAAAAGGCAAACATTTGTATTCCTGCTGGAACGCTGTGTCGTGCAGTATTAATGTCACTCTCTGAGTGTTACTGTTAGTTCAGTGTAAGATATTCTTGGCCAGGAGGAAGATGAGGATGAGGAGAACACAGACTATAAAAGTGAGGAGAAGAATCTCCTGAGTGTGCTAAAACCCCAAACCCCACAGCCTGGTTATTGAATATTTAACCAACAGCTTTCTGACCTGTGACTGGCTTTCAAGTCTTAGTCGGGAGTTTACATGGTGATACAGAATATTGTGTGGACTTTAATGTCTTCAGCCTTACAATCCACACAGCATATATCTGCAGAATTCTGTTTGAATGTGAGAAAAGAAGGAAGGAAAATAGAAACAGCATTTGTCTTTAAAGAGGTGAAGCAAACCCTAGTCTTCTATTGTCCTCCTGGGCAAGGACTAAATGTTTCGTTTTGGGATTTTAATGTTGCCCAAATTTCACTAGAATTTCATATTATCAATATGCTTCCTGTTTTCTTACAATGCATTTTCTCCATTCATAGCAAAGGCAAAAAAAAAAAAAGTAAAAAATAGCCTTTATTACATAACTTTTACCCATGATGTATGGATTAGAGACACAAGGAATAGGTAGAAACGGGAGACAGAGCTGGAGGTAGAGGAGTTAAAGATGCTGAGATTCTCTTTAGGAGAGACAAGGATGGACAGGATCAGAAATTTGGTGATTAGAGGGACAACACAGACAGGAAGGTTTGGAGAAAAGGCTAGATTGAAATGGTTTGGACATGTTCAGAGGAGGGACAGTGGATACATTGGTAGTAGAATAGTAGTTGGAATTACTGTAGAAGATACAGAGGACAGGGTGAGATGGAAATTGACTGACTGTGGCAATGCCTGAAAATGGGACAAGCCAAAAGGTAAAGAAGATTGAATGACTTTTAAATGTGACCCATTCCTCGTGTCAAATTTGAGGACCCCTTGTGGCCTGTAAGTATAATAATTTCCCAAATTTTCTTCTATTGGGAGTACTCACTCTACTGTAGTACCATGTCTCCTATGTTCTGTACCTATTCAAGCTTAAAGTCCTGCCATCAGGTTGGTGACAGGTAGATATCAGGCATGTAACTGGTACAGTGAGGCTTACAGTAAGGACATGGGTGTAGGTTGATGGATGTGGTGCTTGGAGCCTGTCAGGGTGCAGAAGGGGTTAAATCAACCTGCTAAGATAAAGTGTCTGACGGCACACAATAGCCTTTGGTGAGGTGAGGTGAAGGGCATCGATGGGACTGTTGACTGGTCATTATTCTCTCAGTGGCCCACAGTGACAGCAGCCATTAAATGACTGGATGAGGTGATTATGTTTAAGGAAATCAATGCTTCACTGTTTTCAGCTTAGCCCAATGGCCAATTAGAAGCTATTAATGAAAAAAAAGCTGTAAAATATGTGGATTGATTGAGTAGGCTGGACTGGGAACCCCAAAGTAAAAGGCTGTGCTCAACATAAAAGGGTATGACTCTGGATTTTGGCAAATTTTCACGTCAATGTATGTTGACTGTGTAGAACACAGGTGTCAAACTCAATTTCACAGTATTAAAAACTAGCATAAGTCACGAGTCAGATTAGATATTCTTTTAAAAATAAACTCTAAATATTTCCACTTCTCCAGATATTGAATGCAGGGGCAGCTCTAGGGTCTCTTGGGGTTCCTAGCAAGATATAGCTGGGGCCCCCATTCTATCAGTTCCTGCAACAAAAAGGAAATTTGACCAGGCCCCCTAGTGGCTGAAGCCTAAGCAACTGCCTGTCTTGCCCGTCTTCAAATGTTGCCCCTCATTAAATGTTGATTTTTGGGAACATTGATTCTGGAACAGCTGCCTAATATTATCAATACATGAAGAATAAAATCAGAAATAAAACACACATTGGTGGTATTTGCTTTTATCTGTAGCTTTTCCGCATCTTGGAAATTTCTTTTTTACAGACCTACAACAAAAAACGCCAAATACTTATGCTTTAACAAAGACTATGCACTAATCCGACAAATCCTGCCAGTATTTAAGGCCTACATACTGGTTGACCAACTCTAGTACATATTTGATATAATCTTTCAGGCCAAATATAATTACATTGCGTGCCAGATTTTGCCCCCGGGCCTGGGTTTGACAGCTGTGGTGTAGAAGCTGGTGGGCAAAAGAGCTGGTTTTAGGAAGACAAGGGTTCAGTTTAACATTTAAAGAAAAACAGCTCCCTTGTCAGAAGGTTTTTTAACATTTCCTTTTGCAAAGGAACTGCAGATGGAGAATGTGAAACTCTAATAATAATTTTAAAAACTTCAAGACTTCTCCACTGCAGAAACTTGTTCTCAGCCAAAACATCTGTCAGGCTTTTAAAGCTTTTTTCAAAAAAAAAAAAAATTGGAAATAGGATTTAAAGAATAAAGAAATCTGGACACAAGCTGATAAAAATGGAATTAAACGACAAAATATTCCAGGGTACCTTTCGTGTGATGCTTTGATGGTATTATGTATATTTCACCTAATGAGAGAGACTTCCAGGATGGGAAGTGTTTCTGATTAGTTCTCTCCCATAAGATTTAAGTTTATTGAAGTAGTGTGAAAACATTCTATTCCCATGAGACACACAATTATGGCAGGGACTGTTTGTGGTACAAACACGGTGATAGTTAAACCATAGCAGGAATTTTAATAATTGTATGATACCACTCCCGGTACTATGTTATCTTTATATTCCACTGGAACAAACTAAGTCCCTGTAAATCCTTACTCATCTCATTTCCACATAAGGGACTTATTCTGAAATATAAAAATATCTTTTCGGCCATTGTATTTTTGTAAGTAAATTACTACCGGTGCTAAGAATAATAATAGATATTTTGTGTTCCGAATAGTACTGAAATATTCTGTACAGATTTTTAAATCTACACAGTAGAAATGAATGGAAAGGCAATGGTAACACAGACATATCAGACTTTAAAAGGTGTTTTTCTTCATGGGATTTGGAGGTGGTGTGTGTGCAGTGACTGATGGGGGATTTCAGAAGAAGGCGGCTGCTACAGAAAAGGCTTTGTTGCCTGAGGATCTGTGATTTGACGTAGTTATTGGAGTGAGCCGGTTGGTGTGAGTGAAACTGAGAAAAGTGAAAGAGGACAAAGAGGCATGAGGAGGAATGGTGACTATTGAGTATAGGAATGGTCTGATGATCTGAAAATCTAATCATTTGTTGAAGGCTACTTTGGCTTATATGCAATTCCAATTTTTGTGTATCAGACATAGACAATAGTCTTGCACTTGCACCGTATTCTGATTCTTATTTCTCAAAAAAAAAAGTAGCGATCATTCATTCTTTCATCTTCTGCTTGTCCTTTGCCGGCACCACCCAAATCACATTGCACCATTTTGTGAGTCCACAACTAGTTATGTAGGTCGGGAAGGCTATGATCAGAGCACTTCAGTAGCAACCTGGCAGCTGGTGGATTCAAACCTGAAGCCCTGCAGACCCACGTACAGTTCCATAACCACTAGGCCACCCCTGCTGAAGTTAAAGGTCACCTTTAAAAAATTCAACCCTACTTTTTACTCTGTGACATCGTGTTCACAGAGCCTCAGCCTGTGTGAAGATCCTGTTTGATATTAAGGCCTTATAGATCATTTCTACTGATCTATAATGCAACGTGATATTCCTGTGGAGCAGTCGTTGCTCCAGGTGACTTTATCACAGATCAGCTGTTTGTAATTATTTCAGTTGATCCTGTTCAAGATCGGGTTGATTTTTATGGTCTAGATTGACAACACAATTCATATAAATGTGAGTGTGACTGATTGTTTGTCTCTATATGAGGCCGTGCCTTGGGCTGCCAGGTGTCAATCATCCTACAAGCTGTTGGATGGAGCTGAAACTACAGAAATTGTCTTAGCAAAGAAAACAAGAATAAAACATCTATTTACGTTCTCTTGTTCCCACATGCCACAGTCCGTGCTGTAGTTCAGTTTTCCCCAACTTTTTTTTCGCCACCGACCGGTTAATTTTCTCTTACTATTTTCGTGGACCGGTCGTTAAGTTGTGACAGACAAATACCCCTTAATAAAGTCATATTTCCGGTGTTCTGAAATATTTTCCTACCTATAAAATCTCCCTACCTGAATTAACTGTCCATGCACACAAGGGTTTCCCAAGGGAACAACTCCTATAAATATCTGCTACCAGACCGGTATAAAAGGTTAGAATCTTGTCTGTCGTTGCTTGTTGATTTCTTTCCAGGTTCACCGTTGTTGCTTACATGTAGTATAACAGTCTATAACTGACACATCACAGTTTTCCCTAGTGACTAACTGTTGCAGAAAGATGTAGGCATGAGGAATGGGAATGCAACACCTGTCTCTTCGCACCAAACAGGATATGTTATCAGGAATGCACATTTTTCATTTGTTACATTGATTGATGAGCATGTGAGGACTCTTTACCGTTCACATATCTTTCTGAAATTGTCCCGCGTCTCATGAAATGAAAGATTGATTATTGTAATGATTCACTTCTGTTAATGTCTTTTGAGGACATGTGTTACTAAAACCGTCCACCTTCCCCTAAAGGCCACCAACCACGCTTTTTAGGACCAAGGCGTTCAAATCTTGGCCGGGGAAGACGGATGGTTTGAAGAAGCCATTCTTGTCAACCTGGATATACGTCTCTTAACAGAGGTGGTGGTTTGAGACACAACCTTTCACCCACCTACAAAGCCCTTTTGGGAACAATACCCAAAAAATCCTCTTTCAACAACTGGTTTTACACATGAAAGAGGCGTGTGACCAGAACCACTACAACAATGACTGTAACGATACATCAATACCAACCCAACGACTGGTATCACACTTCACAGGTTAACCCAGGTCCACCCAACAGGATCTGAAACACCCCTTTCTCCTCACTCACAGGAAATAACTTCTGTTACTCCCCACTTACAGAACTTAGAGGTGAAGTGGTTTTTAAAATATGTCCATTTGCCCAACTTTTTAACCTTTATTATTTAGGGTTATGGCTTTTTGATGGGCAAGTTAAAAAAGAACAACCCGTTTGATTGGCAGTTAGGCCAACTCTTCATCCATACACGTTTAATAATAAACTCATCGGAGTTCTGCTTTTTTACTTAAAAATCAAGATAAAACTCCCAGTGATTACTTACTACTGTTGGTTCATGTTACAGCACGCTACAAATCACTGCTGAGTACATTTTAAATAGAGGCCATGGAAAACAACATTTTATGTTCCACCCCTTGGTGACTTATGCGTTTTGGTTATTTAATAAATAAAAATTACACAACTCACATTTACTGCTCTAATCCCTCTACTGGCAGAGGGTGTTTTTTTTTTTTTTCTTAGTTAAATGTAGGAAGAGGAATCCCTGAAGGAGTGGAATTAGACATCAGTGCTGTGTTTTCATGATGAAGCTGACTGTACTGCAGTGTTAATGCTCTCACAGCTGAGGGAGTAGTTAGGCTTCACAGCCTGCATGAGAAATAGACAAATGCAGCTTTTCACATTCTGAAGGTTCATTCAGGAGCTAAAATGGAATGCAGGGCCAGGGCAGGCATCAGGTCCAGAATATAATTAGGATCCCGACAATGTAGCACCAAACATTCTTTAGTGTTGTGCACATTGGCTTGTCAGCATCGAGCTGACATCCTGACATTTGCTTGGTTTAAAAGTCAAGGCACTGGCCGTCGCTTACTATCCTTAATGTTCTCAGTTATTGCACAGCAAAGGTTTATGTTGCCTGATTTTCTAAACTTTCTTTACACTTGAGATCCGCCGATTGCAAAATTCTTCGCCAATACCAAGTCGGTTTTAAAGGACTTTTTTTCCATACAATAGACACCATATTTGCTGTGGTTGGGATTACAACATCAAAAATAATCAAGAGAGCTTCAACAGTGAACTCCGAGCAGATTTGTAGAAGGTGGGGAAGGACTTGAAGTATCTCAGGTTCATCATCCAGTCATTGAGCTGTCAGACTCAGCATTGACATTAGTGTCACGTTTAAAGTCTAAATGTCCATTGTGAAACTGATCAGGGATTTGGTGGCGCCAAGGAGTTCGTCTTACTGGCTTGAAACGCTCTCAAACGTTTCTGGCAGCGCTGTATCAGAAAAGTCTCCGCCTACTTGGTCATTTGTACCGTGGACTCAAGTGTCCCACCTGGTTTATGAAGCCTCATGTTGAACATAGGAGCCACGGTGAAGTGGTACAGTGGAGTATTGTTGCGGTTGCCGAGACTCTGGCACATCCTTCCTCTTAGCAACTGTGTCCTTTTTAAATTGACTAAAAAAGGACAGAGTGCTTCTTTACTAAGTAGTGCATTTAGTTTGTTGTCCCAAACGTCTTAGGTGTTGCTCCTCCACGACTTACTTTTGATTTGTAACCATTACAGCAAAACAGCGTGTTTTGGTTCATACTGGCACACAGTAAAAAAAAACAAACTCAGATCCGGGCACATTTAGCTGCCGTCACCGCACATGCATGTAATTGTGACGGACGAAAATCGGAATTTACGTCCGTGACCGGCAATTTGAATTATTTATACATTGAATAAATACCAATTAATTGAAGAGACATGAAGTAAAACAATTGCCTACAACGGGAACTGAATCTGGTATTAAAAGGCGTTTGACACCCTGATCTATAGTTTTTTTTTTTTTTTTAATGCTTTTGCAGTAACACTGTCAGATGACTTTTTGGGATTAAGAATAAAAGGTATGCCTTTCTATGATTCAGATCTGAAGATTGACATTTATACCTGCATCTGTCACTTTAAGTGTGATGGTATGTCAGCTACAGAACAATGTAGTGTCAAGCTGTGAAAAGACTGCGGGTGATGTAATGGCACATGTCTCCTTGTTTCCTGTGAATCCCAATAGTTCAGTTGTTAGTGGCAGAAATTCCATCAGTAGAGGCTGCACATGTGCAAAACCACTAAAAAATAGTTTACCTTGGTTGATCCGATTTTTTTATCCGAGTTTTCAACTCATGTACCTCAGCAGCTGTGCTGCATTCAGCGTTTATCAAATATCCATCAGCACTTCATTGTAGTGATCCATATGGTTTTTCTCTGACCTGGGTCGGCTGAATGAAGGCTTCAGGCTGGGCTCTGTCTGACCCATCTGTGGCTGGGATTTCACTTTCCTCCTGAGGCAGCATCTCTCCACAGTAAAGGGAGTAGACAAACAAGTGGGCATAGCAGCTAAGGTAGAGCCTGGAGCAACCACAGACCTGAGTAAGGGAGGGAGGGAGCGACAGATGGAGGAGCAAGACGAGCAGGGGAGAGAAAGACACTCCAGAACTGGAGCTGACTGACAGGAACCACTGACCCAGCTCTACTGGAGTCACACAAATCAATGTTGTTTTTCCACTATGTTATGGCTTACTTTTGAATCTCACTCCACTCTCACAGAATATAGACCGCTGCTCCACTACATTGGCAGCAACTTGCAAAAAGTTACTGAAATAGAAATGGAAAAAAGGACAAATATTTGTTTGCACTTTGCTTATAATGGCCATTAATCATTCATGGGGACATGAAAATGCACTCTAGTTAGTGAATAGGACAGGTATATTGAGGCGATTGCTCCATTGGTGGTAATAGTCATGACATCTTTAACAGGTAATTCCATTAGTAGGAATAAGGAATGCGAGGTGCAGCTGGCTGCAGCCCAGGTCGATTCTTAATCACCTGTATGGGTTTTCTCTCATGGGCCTGCACGACTCCACTGCTCACATCTTTATGGTTATTAAAGTTAACGATTGCTGTGTGCCTCATTTACTAAGGCTCTATCAATACCAGTTCAGTACCATGAAATTACCCCAGTCCAGAGGGAGTGGCATGACAAACCGGATTAAGAAACGCTCCGTAATACCCTGGCATACGTACCTCCGTCACAGACCCTGACCTCCTGCGACGGCTCGACTCCAGACCAGTAAACGTGGTACTGGTCACGGCCGAATGTCAGTCGGGGTTTTCAAGGAAGTTCAGGAACATGCAAAAACCAACAGCTGGCAGGGATAGATGTTGCATTTAAAGATTGAAGAAGTTACCTCAGAGAGGAATGAAAAAGGTTGGATGATTATGTAAAAATATGCAGGATCTAACCTACTTACAGCATATGGTCTTTCAGGTGTAAATACAACTTTAGTCCTTTATAGAAAGAAAGTAACATTTTGTACAAATGGGCTTCACTGCATTTTAAATGTGGTTTTATAAAGGAGCTGCAGTGGATGAATTGTGCGCCTTTGATTTCTGCATATATTATTCCAATGACAAAAGAGTGAAGATGAAAATAGCACGCAGAGTTGGAGATAAGAAAATCCATAATGTTCTACCAGAAGTACTTCAAGTTTGAAGCTTAAATGTACATTTAAACATCAATTAGACCTTGTTCTGTTCTCTGATCTCAGATTCCTGATCTCTGATCTGTCTTTGTGGCAAGAATAGTTCAGAGTGGAACATTCAGAAAAGACCTGGTTCTTTCTACGGTTAGAACATCATGTATGGATGTCGTTGTAGATACCAGCAGAGGTGGAGATGACAGGACATTGAATGACCTTTTTAGCCTATGCCTGAAAGTCTGTTTTCAGGCTTTCAGGATACAAGGTTAGAATCTTGTATCAATGACTCTGCGACCTAATCAAATATAGTTGCATTGTTGCATTGATGGAATCCTAGCCATTCTTTTGGTCAGTTCTTTTGCTGATATGGGTATGAATCAAGTGCAAGTAAAAGCCAGATGGGGCCAAAAGGAAACATTATTTCTCTACAGCCCAGCACAAATTCTCCCACGGACCAGTACCGGTCCCCGGTCCAGTGGTTGTGGACCGCTGCTTTAAAGAGAAGGCCTTACACATTGTGCAAAACATTGGCAGGTTTCATCGCATTAAATAATCTGAGAATATGATTGAAGACAGTAAAATATCTTCTGATTTATGGCTTTAAACACCATCTGCAATGGTGTGTCGGGAAGGAAGAGGAACTAAATGACATCTCTCCAGCTTGATAGAATGATATATTACAGAAAAAGAGTTTTCATGTACAATTTTTTTAAAGCAAATCCTCTGGTTCGTGTCTGTATGTTCTTATTTTCTATCTGTTGTTTTACTGCAGATCTGCCTTTCTTTTGCTCATTACCCATCAGTGAACACACTTTGAATTTGTGTAATTTCTTTAGCAGGTAAACAAGGACATAGATCCATAGGATCCATGAGCTTTGTGTGACCCTATAAATAAAGTAATTCGGAAAAAAAACTTGGAAAACTCTGATATTGGGTCAAATTAAAAGTTGTTGTATATGTGCCCGTCATAAAAACTGCTGCTATTTAAGCTGGATAGAATAGTTAAATATGACACCGTGCCTGCTCTCCGGCCTGTTCTGAATATTGTGTGACACGGGCTGACACCGTGTAGGAGGTGTGATGCATGGTGGCTGTCTAAATCAGCCATCACGCTATACTGGAGCTTCTGCGTGTGGGGTCTGGAATGACTTGTCACTCTAGGTTCAGACGAGGTCTAGCTGGATTACACACAAAGCATTATCTACCATGCATAATGCATCAGCAGCTTTTAACATCAAATTATGGATGCATGCAAAAAAACATGGGAAAAAAAACAAACTCCCACAGCACTGCACACATGAAGAGCGCCGGCATTTTACTGTGCAAATAAATCTGCATACTTTTGGGAAAGCATATCAACCAGGGAGGAGCAAGATTTTGCGTCAGTGAATAACATATGACAAAAGGGAAATGGGTTTGCATGTTTCTGTGTGAAACCTCGGCCCTTCTGTCATTTCCAAGTCTGCTTTCAGGCATGCAGCGAAGGTTCCCTTCACACTACAGGGGTTCTTCTACTTAGATATTCATTTCAACAGTAAGTCAGAGCTGAAGTCCTGTGCATGTCGTTCATCTTCTCTAACCCAGTGGTAGCATTACAATCTAGGCTGCCAAATCAGTAGGGTCTGAATTATCCCTGGGATCCATCCTGAAGGGCAAAAAGTTCCTCAAAAATCAGCACAAACAAGGGAAAGCAAATGTAGATTAATACAAAGGTCTGTGAACCACAACAGCAGTGGTCCCCAACCACTGGGCTGGGGACCGTTACCAGTCCGTTGGTGAATTGGTGCCGGGCCGCAGAGAAATAATGTTTCATTATGTCATTGATACAAGATTTTAACCTTTTATACCGATCTGGTAGCAGAAAGTTATAGGCTGTATACACTTGAGAAATCCTTCTGCTCAATCACAGTTAATTCGGGTAGGAAGATTTTATAGGTAGGTAAATATCTCGGAATGCCAGAAATTTTATTTTATTAAGGGTTATTTATCTGCCACAACCTAACTACCCGTCCGTGAAAATAGTATGAGACATTTTACCGGTCCATGGGGGTTGCGGAACACTGCACTAGAGCACAAATGTCAAACTCTGGCCTTAACATTTAATTTCTCTTGTGTTGATAATATTAATTTATAGATTCAATTTGTTAATATATATTGAACTTGGCCCGTGACTCCATGCTAGTTTTTAATTCTGGCCCACGATGAAATTACGTTTGACACCACTGCACTAGAGAACGTAAACACACCCGCCTTCCACGTATAGTGCCGCTTGACACATTCAGCAACCAATACCCCTGTGGTATGGTTAGTGAGCTTTAACGCTGTACCTCACAAAGATTTCCCTGATAAATAATGTTACTATCAAAGTGTTGTGGGTTGAGGACATTATAAATCGAGGACACCTATATAAATGTAAGACTATATGTAGAAATTCACTGGGTCGGAAATTTGCCCAGAAATTCAAGTGTAAATGCAAGATTTGCAAGTAAGATTTTCCCTCACATTAATTCTAGGCACTGGGGCTGTGTGTAATCTCTTTTTGATAACTAATATGATAACAAGTGTAATCTGTTTTTCACTTTGACTCACACTTTGCCTGAAAGAGTTTGGAGGCCTCCCGGGGAGCTCTGTCTCCTGCTCGGAATTCATCTGCCGCAGGCTGTAAAAGGTGACGAGTTTGGCTATAAAAGTGTTTCATCCAGAACCACTAATAAATCAGTCTTAAATAGATGAGCTGATCATTTTCTCAGGCTGCAGTGGTTTTCGAGGCTGAACAGCATGAAGTAGTAAATATGAAATGTATTACAAGAAAAGTGTTTTCCAAGGAAACAAGGAAATATTTGTAGGTAAAAAGAGTAACAAAAAATAAATCACACTTTCATTCAACTTATATATATGTTTTCTTTATGCTCTTTAAATATAACCTCTGTCCTTTTTTTTATTTTGATCCGATAGAACACAGTATTATAATCATAATTATTATTTTAAAAGGAGTAACTGTACTTTGGATTGTTCATTGTTATTGTTTAAATGTTGCCTTGTTTTTAATTTTTTATTTTTTTTTGGAAATCAATTTGATGACAACATAATTTGTGGCTGTTGATATTCAAATTTCATCAGATTATTTCTAATCTCTCCAGATTGACAGACACTCAAATTTGTTCTTTTTTTTAATTTTTGCACAAACCACATCACTGTCTTACGAGACATAACTTTCCCATAAATGTTTTACGTTTTTAAAGCATGCAGGTTCTCCATTACAAACTTGTTAACGAACTGCATAGCAGTGGTGGGCCGTGAGGGCCAGCAGAGAAGGCTTTGCTGGCCTAAACATACTCAGAAAAACACACATATTCATAAATATCTTTGAATAAAATTGTAATTTTAAATTGAATTAAAAAGTTGAATAAAAACTTCTTATCCAATCATATTTCAGCCAGCTGGTGTTGTGAGGTTCCATGAAATCTGAGTGTTGACGTCACTGAAGGCCTACGGTTGAAATGCATGACCCGCTATTGCTGCATAGGCCAGTATAAATAAGGCCAGTCAACCATTTCTAAAGATTAACAGCAGGGAAGGTAGCTGCCTCTCATTGATTAATTTACTGTTCGCAATATCTGCACTTATCTGCTCCTCAAGATATATAAATACAATATATATATGAGAAGAAAGAAAGCTCAAATTAAATAAAAAAAAATAAAGAAGAAGCCAGAGTACTTAATACATAAACACTCTCTCAGTTAAAGGTCACACTTCTATATTTCCAGTGGAGCATTTTCAAAGGTTACCTTAAATGCAAAGTTCACACATCTGAAAGCACAGAGCCACAGTGGTAATATTTTTAGGAAATACTACATGAACATGAACGGATAAAAAAAACCGTAATTATTTTTTAAGTCAATACATTAGTCTCTGCTGACAAAGGATTACAAACGTGTTAAGAGCACATGATGCAAAAGGGTAGGGTTTTGCTGCTTCGCCTGTGTTGTGCTATGTGATTTATGATTTAATGGTCGCATTTCCCATCCAGGTCCAGTGTCATTAGATGACACAACCATGACAAAGTGTTTTTTGCCCGGCACCAGTATTAAAACGGATATTGGCTTTTAAATGATGCATCAGTGAGGTGATGATTGTATGGCAGAGCATTGATCACCTTCTCAAAGACTGACTTCCAAGCAATGATCAATCTCAGTAAGAGCAGGAGGGAGAGAGAGAATAAAAATCAATGTGCTAAACACTCAGCTGCTGTTTGACAATGCAGAATAACAACGTCAGATGTGACACCCAGCAGCTGACCTTGGTCCGGTTAGTGGCAAGGACAGGGAAGAGTGGTGTACTGTGAAATAGACGAGCGTGAGTGAGCTGTCAAGAAGAGCTACGACCTGACACGGCTGAGAAGATTTTATTTAAAAAGATCAGATTTTATACCTACTTATTAAATAGTGGGTCATATTGTCAAGATAAGATTGATTTATTCCGTAATTAGACTGATCCTATCAAGGGTCAGGAAGGTTATTTTATCATATTAACAATGTATTCAATTAGAGGGACAACACAGACAGGAAGGTTTGGAGAAAAATGCAAGGGAAGCCAGATTGAGATGGTTTGGACATCTTTAGAGGGGGGACAGTGGATACATTGGTAGAAGATTGATCCTAGAGATGGAGAGATGGAGACAAATAATATTTTCAGATTTGTTCTCCACATCTATTACACAGATTTTTTTCATAATTATTTTCTTTTGTATTAAACACTGAAAGCTGAAATGATCTTGTGGGTGGTGGCCCTCAACTTATTTGAGTTTGAGAGTCCTAGTGTAGATGGTCTCATTTTGTTTCATCCATGTGTTGGGAACAGGAAACACAGGACTATATTCTCACCACGGTGACTAGATAATGCCATTAAACAAGTTAATTATCCTCAGATGACATTAGATTAATTAACAGTTGTGTGGTTCTATCGTAGAACCCTATTGTGGCTGCCCATAACACAGAGCTGCACACAATGTACAGCAGATTAACTACAGGACAAACAGACAATGGACAATCTATTTCTGTGCCATGGAGCTCCTGAATGGTTTCAACCTAATTTCTCCACCTTTGGGGGAGAGGGGTAGCAGTGACAAATGGCTGTAAGTGAGACGGCAGATTTTGACAGTGCCGGCGCAGTCTCTGAAATCAGAGCAATATGAGAAGTGCAACGCAATTTGGCATCAGATTACACAGGGCGATATCCATCAAAACACACAATTCACTCACTCAAATATCATTATGGTCGCTGTGATAAGCTTTCGAGGCTGCGATAACATCTTAATGTGGTAAAACAAACAGGAGAACGGTGTCAGTCTCCTCTGGTTTTTATTGTCTCGGCCACAACAGAGACAATGAGCCACCATGTGCCACATCAAGCACTTAGATGAATCTTGCAGAATCTGCAGTGTCTAATTCGAAACCTTTTTTGAACAGCTTGACGAGGCATTACTTGTACAAACCATATATCAGGGGTGTCAAACTCAATTTCCAAGAGGGCCACAATTAAAAACTGGCATGAAGTCATGGTCCAGACTGAATATTTATGGAAAAATAAATAGTAAATATTTCCCCTTCTCCAGACATTAATTGCAGGGGTGGTGCTAGGGTCTCTTGGGGCTCCTCGCAAGATATCTCTGGCTGCAGCAAAAAAAATAAAAAATAACTGGGCCCCCTAGTGGCTAGAGCACCAAGCAACTAAATTAATTCAATTAAACATTGATTTTTTCGCTTAAAATTATCAATATATAAGAAAATAAAACAGACATCAGTGATATTTGCCTTTACCAATAATCTTACCAGATCCTTTTAATGTTATGATGTTTTTTACAGACCTACAACAACAAAAGGAAACCAAATGTCTATGTTATAACAAAGACTATCTACAAATACTGCAAATCCTGCGTGTATCTTGCGGCCAAAGTATAATTACAAAGCTGGCCAGATTTGGCCCCCGGGCCTGAGTTTGGCACCTGTGCCATAAGTGATCATGATTATACAGTTCACACCAGACTTTGGTCACAGAGCTGAAGCCCTTTGTAAAGTTAGAGCCATGACTTTCAATCTTTTGTGACTGAGATTGATTACTTCACTCTCCAGTAGTAATCTGTTGCAGAACTGTATCAATCACTTCTTTAAATTTGCCACCACAGAATCTACCGGATTAACTATCAGCAGTAATGAATGACACAAGCATTCGTGTGCTTTCATTATTGAGATAAAAGTCTTGATTGTGATTTTAAACCCTTGGTCATCTCATGTCAAGGTCATTTAAGGGAGCTAGAAAGTGTATTTTCTTTGGTCCTATTTTATTTTTGTCCTAATTCTTGAGTCCTCTTTCACCCCAACCCACCATTATCTTCTTGCGTATGTTTCACGTGCTGCAGAAATTGTCTCCTAACCAGTGAGCAACATAGAATTGAAAACCTGGATCTGCTCGTCAGTCTCGCTGTTACATACCTGTAAATTGTGTGTGAAATCACGCAGCTGCACATCAAATTCTAGATGAATAAAGTGTGCACTCTAATGGGAGTACTGAGCTGCGTGGTGGCAAGAATAGTGAAAGTTGGATAAAAGAGTCTGGTGAGAAAGGAAGAAAAAAAAATCTCAAAAACAAAATTATTCTTCAAGGAAAGGAGAACAATATATGTTATTACTGAAAGACCGACCAGTGGAACATTAATGTGATGTAAACACATTTTAGCTCCTTTGGAATATTTTTTATTTCCATGTTATTATATCTGTAAACAAAGATGTTATGGATTTGAAATCTCTTAAAATGATGGTTTAGGAACTTCCATCCAGCATTAAAAAAATATACATTCTTGTGTTCCCAAATGCGGCCGTCACTGTGCGCATTCTCTTTATCCATCAAAGGGGGCGCTACATTTCTGCGGTCATTGCATGCCCACTGGAGTGGCGTTTAGAGCTGTGACTGTGGTGGTCAGGTGAAAAGAAGCGATAGTTTTCTGGCAGATTGACCATTGTCCACTACTGAGATGATGCTCCCCCTACATAGTCTCAGTTCTGTATCCCATCATCCATTTATCTATCCATCTGTCCTCCCATCCGTCCATCCATCCATCCACTCTCCAAGGTGGGTCAAAAGAAAGATCTCGGCTGACAGCTCATTCCTCACTCTGATGAAGCTGCTTGTTAGAGAGTCATCAGCACACCTCTCGCTACTATCTCACTCTCTCTCCCCTCCTTGTCAAAGAGTGCCCCACTTTCATTTTTTACCTACTGCACCCTTCTCTTATTAGATATCTCCAACTCTGAAGGTTGAGCAACAAATCAAACCTAGCAGAGATCTGTTTGAGACACACGGATTGTAACAGCCTGCAGGACACCAGAGCACTGACCTCTATGTAGTGACCCCATCACTTGGCAAGCAAACAGTTCTTTAAAAATGAATTAAAAAAAAAACAGTTTAAAATGTTTTAAAATTACAAGACAAGTGTAGAGTAAAGACAGGAATAGAAACATAGAAGTTTGGCTAGAGATTGCTGGATGGGCGTGGCTAATGGAATCCTCTTTGATGGTAATCAAACCAGAAACATCTGATTAACATCAGCTCTAGACAGCCTGTGTAAAAACCAGCTGCAATCTCTCTACACAGGGAGGTGTATTGATTATGCTCTACTCTTTGCTTTCAGCCTCTATGCCAGACTGTACAGTACTTTCTCTAAAATACCAAAACATGTCTCACCAAACTGCAGTACCTTATAACAGGGTTCTCCAATCTTTTTTTGCGCCACAGACGGGTTAAATGTCTGGTACTTCATTAATGGACCAGTCGTTAAGTTTTGGCAGATAAATACCCCTTAATAAAATGAAATTTTTGGTGTACTGATATATTTTCCTACCTATAAAATCTTGCTACCCAAATTAACTGTGCAGACACAAGGATTTCTTGAGGGCACACAGCCTATAACTTTCTGCTATGACTGTTAGAAAAAGTTAGAATCTTGTATCAATGACTCTGTGTCATTTTGAGTTTTATTGTTGTCTTCACTGAGAAAATATTTCCTAATCAATTATAGTTGCATTATTGATGATGGAATCCTAGCCATTCTATTGGTCAGTTTTTTTATTGTTATGCGTATGAATCAAGTGTAAGTAATTGCCAGATGGAGCCAAAAGGAAACAATATTTCTCTGCGGCCCGACACCATTTCACCCACGGACCGGTACCGGTCCCCGTCCCAGTGGTTGAGGACTCTATTTCTCTAAAACATATTGTTCTTTGACCTCTTAATCTATTTTTTGTTGTCCTTTGTGTCTTGAAAACTCACTTTGGCATGAGATAAGTACAAAAGAACAAAGTATCATAAATATTTTCTGTTCAGAAATGGATAAATTATGCTCTCAAAATGACTCTTGAGTGCAGCAATTATCACAATTAAATCCATCAAAGCAAAGGTTCGTTCGGTGCGAGTAAATGTTCCTAAATGGAATGACTAATGGAATTGTAGTAGTTGTCATTTGCTTGACACTGTTGTGGTGTGTGTGTGTGTGTTTTTTTTTTTTTAACGATTTCATTAAGGAGTCATTTGTACATTAATTTTCATAATACTCCTCTGATCTGTCAACACCTATGCACTCTAAATGGAGGGAAATGCAATAACAATGTTGCCCAGCTGTTTCTCACACACAAATTGAATTAGGCAGCAGCTCTCAAGGACGGCCACAGATGGTTGATCACGACGAGGGGAGAGTTAATCCTCAATGGTTACTGTCGCATGAAACCCTATGTTTGCCTTTGCAGACTCTCCTATTACAAAACACACTTTGAAAGTAAATGCCATTTGGAATCAGTAAACAGCTGCTTGTTTTCCAACCAGACAAATGGGTTTAAGCTGCAAACAAAAGCAGCTGGTTGCAACCTGAATAAAATGGCAGCCCCATCTTTCCACCTCAGAATTGTCTGAGTCAACGCTGACTTTTTAGATGAACAAATACGTTCCATTCATCCTTTTAGATTTCAATTAATCACCCTCAGGTTTGGCATGTGGCCTTCTGGGAGGGTGCAGCCTTTTGTTTGACGTCACAGCATGAGCTGTCTGGCCTTTTACAGTAGGAACCTTTGGTTGCCTTCAGCTGGAGGAAGACGTGAGAGCAGGGATGGAAGGAATCTCACTCCAGATTTTCTCCTATCCTTCTTATTTATTCCTCAAGACATTTACTAAAAGCAGTCTTTACTCAAACTAACAGCAACAGCCACAGCAGCTGCTGTTCTTACAAAGGAATCGGTAAGAGAGAAAACATGAAGAAAAAGAAACCTTGGGGACAACATAAACTTTTCTTAGAAAAAGTCCAAAAACAAACTTGCTGTTAGGCTTGTGCTTTGTAACTGAAACCCCCAATTTTTTTTTTCTTTTTTCTTAAAAATGTATTTATTTTATAGCTTAAACTAAGTGCCTGCTTTAAGTACATTGCTTTCTGCCTTTACATCACACTGCACCGTACCAGCCCCTTATTTTATTTATTTATTTATTTTTTTTATTTTTTTGAGAATTTCATTAACCCATTGGGAGAATCCTTCAGCATCTGCTTTTTACCCATCACCATAGTGAGCAGGGGGCACCAACTGCGCCAAATATTAATAAATGTTTATTGCTGCACCCTATTTTTTAATTTTTTTTCACTTTTTAGGAAGTATCCTTAAGGAAATAATGCCAGCGCCCGGTGAGCAGTGTGTGGGGACAATACCATGTCTCTTCAGACACCTATTTCTTGCCTTCCGTTATGGGGATAATCATTTTCTGTTACAGCTTTACATATTTACTGTATACATTCCGGAGCCCATTCAAAATCGATCTTCACCTAGAGCTGTGCAGCAGCAGCAAATGAAAGGGAAATAATAAGAGCCAAGAAAGGACAAGTGGGATGAAAAGACAGAAGGAACCGAAGGCCAGTGACCCTGCCTCACAGTTCAGTGTCATTCTTTGAACACTTTTTTTTCTCCCTTTTCTCTTTTAAATTGGTCCTTTATTCATCTTTTGAAACCTTCAAGGCAGATACATTTTCTCACAAGAGTGCACAACAATTAATATATGTTTTTTTTGTTAAAAAAACTAAACTAAACCATCAGTTTAACAAATCTTCTGTTTGTTTTTTCACTTGGAGAAAATCAGAAGCAATCTTTAACAATCTTAAACATGAGTTACTGTAAAGCAAGAATATATCGTCTGCATCTCTATTTATTTCATCTAGATCTTTACAGCAGGGTCAATTCCCTCCACAGGCAAGTCTGTCACCTTCAACTAAAAGGTGAAGAGGAAATTTTATTCTTTAAATAGTTTATGAAACAAGTAAAACTGTGAACGCACATCACACTTCAGGCACCTGTGAGGTTGGTATGAAAATGAAAATGAAAGTTGAAGTTTTATTCTTCCGGTGTTGTTAAAAGTAAAGAGGACCCTCCCATATATTTCACACAGTAAGCTGTTCCCATTATGTTGAAAGTCATGCGAATGAACTAATTAGGGAACATTCTATTCTTCACCACAAAGTGCCAGTTCCAAGCCCAAGGCCAATGAATGCTCCATCTCAGTAATGAGCTGAGTTGGCGTCGTACAGTCAGAGCTGCCCCGCGTGTTGCTGCAGGGGACGAGCAGCCACGACTGGAGATGCGCTCTCCCAACACGTACAGCGGCGCACAGCGACGTAGGATGCGTTGTTCCTACAGCAAAGCACTGTTCAATCAGTGTTAATGAATCAATCCATTTCTCCCAGATAAATCACAGTGGATTCCTGGCTACAGCCAACTGTCACCATGATGAATTCTTTCATTTCACCTAATAAGCTGGCCAGGAAGTGATTTATCCCTGGTGCATAGGCGGATGTATGCAGCGGTGGACAGAAGTGAGAGACACCAAATGAAGTGTAATATGTCATTGAAATATTTCCCCAGCAGTCGTTGAATCAGGCTAAGCCTCAGGAACCACTCTGGTTTGCTCCACTTCAGTGTTCCCCAACCTCTTTTGTGCCACGGACCGGGAAAATGTCTGATAATTTTTCACAGAATGGTCATTAAGTTAAATACACCTTAATAAAATGAAATTTCTGCTGTTCTGAAATATTTTCCTACCTATAAAATCTTCCTACCCAAAAATAACTGAGCACGAGCACAACAAGGATTTCTCAAGTGCACACAGCCTATAGTTATCTGCTACCAGACTGGTTTAAAAAGGTAGAATCTTGTATTAATGACTCTGCCTGTATAGGATTTTCATTGTGTTGATCCCAAAGAGCATTTTTTTCTGGATCATCTCGCATCATGATCATGTTTCTTAGGACAGTGTTCTCCAACTTTTTTTGGGCCATGCACCGGTTAAATGTCTTTTTTCACAGACTGGTCGTTAAGTTGTGGCAGATAAATACACCTAATAAAAGGAAATTTCTGGTTTTCTGGAATATTTACCTACCTATAAAATTTTCCTACCAGAATTTGCACACAGCCAATAATTTTCTGCTACCAGACCAGTATAAAAAGTTAGAATCTTGTATCAATGGCTCTGCATCATTTTGAGTTTATTGTTGTTGTCTTCACTGAGAAAATATTTCCTAATCAAATATAGTTGCATTATTGATGATAGAATCCTCGCCATTCTATTGGTCAGTTCTTTTGTTGATATGGATATGGACCAAGTGGAAGTAATAGCCATATGGGGCCAAAAGGAAACATTATTTCAATTCACTCACGGGCCAAACTGGACCCCGGCCCAGTAGTTGGGGACCACTGCTCTCCTCAGTCCATGCTCTAACAATCTCCCCAAATTCCTGGGCTGAATGTGGAGCTGAGCTGCAGCTGGTGAGTTTCTGCGGGGACCTTTGACCAACACGCAATTTCTCACCCCCCGTATGACACTTGACTTTAATTATTCAGGCAGTCTCTTTAAGGCTTGGGTTCACTCTACACCGTATATTACAGAGTGCAGCTGTAAGTGGGAGTAAGGAGTAGATTCAAACGCTATTGATTGCCTTTGCTCTGCGGCCTCATTCAGGGCCAAGATTAAGAGCTGCACTCTGTGTGTGTGAGTGTGTTTTTTTTTTTTTTTTTTAAATGTAGTCTTATTCTTGACCAAGTCTAAAGCACTGTCTGCTAATCAGTTTAAACCACTGCTGAGCTCCCAGCATTACACGCAACAACACTCTTGGAGCTCATGGAAAGGAACTGATGTGACTATTGTAGTTTCACTGCGATGAGCGTAAAAAGAAAACCTTTGTTTGAGGAGGGATTATTTGTTCTTTTGAAATCAGCTGGTGGCCAGGTGGGCAACTTTGTCATACATTTTTATTACTCTTTATTTTTCTAAAGAGTTGCCTTCTGCTGTCTCTCCTCCAAGCTTTGAGATTTTTGGCTAGTTTAATGACAATTTCTCCGGGGTAATTTTTATGTTTCTTCAATGCCAAGCCATCTCATAGTGATTAATTTAGCTGTATCTGAGGTAATTTATACTTGTCACTGCTAAATTTTGAAAACCTTCTTAAGACATCAGTCACATTAGTTCGCCCAGGTTTGGTATAGAGTGCACCAAGTGGACCAAGAATTTCTGCATCAGACTTGGCAACCATAAGGCTTTTCTTACAATCTTCATTCACAAACAATTAGACATTAGTCTAAGTGGTGTTAGTTTGAATGATGGGTTTGACCACATTCAAGCATATGTAGGTTTAGAACCCATTTGGCCCACTGTAGGCTACAGGGATAATTATTTTCTGTTGGTAATTTTAACAAAAACCATGGGAGTAGTCATATTGCCATTCCATCAATCAATTTCTGGCATTGTCCAGTACAATCAGGTTAATCTTCTAATGTTGATGAGGGTTGCTATAAAAAAACCTTACCAAAAAGAATGTCAGGACCTTTTGAAGTGAACTTCTGCTTTAAGCCCAATGAAACTCGTTGCGTTTTATGAAGTCAAGATCTTGTTGTTTGGAAACGTTGGCGTGTGATGATGCAAAAATAGGGTAATGCAGGTGCAGTAATAATGATAAATGCAGGTGTACCAGTCACTGGAAGGAGTGTTAAAGCACAGCAGTGATCATTAACATAGAACACCTTTAAAGTTTGATTATCCGGTAGAAACGTTTAGTGTGCGATAATAAATGATGAGTAAATGTATAACATTTCACACTGGAAAAACAGTGTGAAATCCAGGAAGAACAAAACCCTAATCAGTATTGTAAAAATGGGGTTAATCTTGTCATAAATGGACAAATATATTGTGTAATCAATACAACACCGGCCCCGTAGAAATGTTAACGGCTCTGGAGTTTGCACCGATGCGACATTGCCATTTTATACTTAATTAAAATATATTAGATATTCACTGAACCTGTGGGCCTCAGGAATCAAAAGGTGATGTTGGCGTCTTTCGCTTTAATGACTCGGGCAGCATAATAATCAAGACGCTGTCACTGTCTTTTAGCTGGTGTCTGATTATTTGTGTGTGTCTGCACGTGTGTGTATCGATAGATCCAGAGCCCCTAATCTCTTATTATGTGTGTGAGGTCTCCGCGAGTTCAGAGGTTGCCGTTTAATTATACTTCAGCAAATGCTTAATTTTCAATTATAATGGTGCAGTGTAGCTCACCTTGGAAAAAGGACGATTCAGAGACGGGCAAACGGGCCCTTTTGACCTTTTCAGGAGTGATTTCTTTAATTTTTTCAAACATTGAAATTTGTCAGTGGGGTTAATTTGCATTGGGCCGCGGCATAATGAAGGTCTCTTGTCGGTGAACCTTTTTAGTCCTGACTTTGGGGTCACGTTGCTGGGAAGAGCGCTAACTGTAGAGTATATGCTGGTGCAATTAGTGCATGCATGTGAATTGAAAACATGTTTTGCACGAGGGCACTCAGATAAACATTTGAGCTGCAGTCGAATCTCCAGACAGAGTGTAAACAGCAATTTAGAGCAATAAATGAAAACGGGCCATGACACGGCTGGGTAGCTATTCACCAACTCATTATTCAAAACATAATTTTCACAATAGGGAATAACCTCCGGTCCTTAATTATACTGTAGTACTTTGAAATAAAAGTATTAGCAAAAGTGTTGTTGACGAACGTTGGAACATCAGCTAAGAAGGCTGCAAACGATAGACTATGGACCATGGCTTCACCAAGGACGTGGAGCAGTGTCCCCCAACCTTTTTTTGCACCACGGAATGGTTAAATGTCTTGGACTATTCTCACAGATCAGTCGTTAAGTTGGCAAATAAATATCCCTAAATGTAATTAAATTTCCTGTGTTTCCTCTGAAATATTTTCCTACCTATAAAATCTTCCTACCCAAATTTACTGTGAATGGGCACAACAAGGATTTCTCAAGTGCACACAGCCTATAATTTTCTGCTTTTCGGTCCCCAACACATAATACCAACTGTGTTGGTATTATGTGTTGGGGACCACTGACGTAGAGGAACTATTGATAATAGAACATTCAAGAAGAGTGTTATCACCATGTTCTAGTTTCTTTCTTATTGTTAGTCAGATTTTGCTGAGTGACAGCCAACATCTCACTTCTGAGCTGTTGGCATCGCTGGGTCTAAGCAGTGGGACAGTCTCACACATACAGTGAAATGGCTGCTGCAGTTTGCCTGCTGAGTCACTTCCTTTTTTTTCCCCTCTTCTCCTCTATCGTCATCTCTACTTTTAAACGCACCACAGTACCTGAAAGCTCGATTTTTTTTTTTTCACCCCCCCCCTTATTGTGGATGAGTGCCTAAAAAGTTCAGAAGACTTTTCCCCTACAGCTTATCTCAGCAGTTGAATGGCATAGACAGACAAACAGGATTCTTTTATGGTGGTATAGAATATGGGCGTGGGCTTTTTGGCAC
>JAFBJS010013681.1:0-23255 GCA_016785265.1 Paraplagusia blochii
TATATATATATATATATATAGATCAATATAACGCTAAACAAATCTGCAGGCTCCAGTCTCAGTGTCAAACCTAACCTTGTATGAAACTGTCTGTTGAACACTATATTGTAGTCCAGTATGGTAAAGTATACTGTGGTATAGCACAGTATACTATAGTATACTATAGTATAGTATAGTATAGTATAGTATAGTATAGTATAGTATAGTATATAGCACTACAGGAACACCCATCCATCAATTTTAAGAAACTTATCCGTTACCAAGTTGTGGGGGCAGTAGTCTCCATATCTGCCACCCAAATCACATTGCACCATTCGGTACCTTTCTGAAGGTGGTGAGACTTCTGGAAGTCAACTTCCCTGACTGTGATATGAACTTGCCAAGGAGGTAAAGAGGAACCCAGGAGGTACTCACTACACTCACTACCAGACCGAAGGCCACAATAGGAACAATGCACTAAATTATCTTAAAGCATTCCTCCAGAATGTCACCCATTAAAGTAAAATAATAAATGTATGTATGATATGGACAGGCAAAAAAAAAACATGTTTAAATGGTACCTGTTGTTTGGTTTGATTGGAAATATATACAAAACATATCGCCTGAAGAACATGTGCGCAGTGAACAGAACTAACAAAACCTGCACACACAGGAGAACAGTGGAGACAGAAAACAGAACATTACAATAAAAGCCACTTTCAAACATACTGCTGAGGAAGGATGTCTGCAGAAAATGTGTGTTTCCTGTTTCTACGACTTTGTCAGCAGCAGCAGGCGTTTGAGGCTGAGCCAATGGGACCTGCTGAGCTTTGATGCTGTCACCCTCTGCCTCAGCCCTCTGCTCTGACAACTTTTTTTCACCCAAAAAAAAAACAAATCTGCACACCATCTTTTGCTGAGTGGGTCCTAAACAATACCACTTAGTCTGCCACTGGCTTCCGAAGAGAGGCAGCAACAAGGAGCGTTGACTGAGTGTGTATTTGTACTGTCAGCTCAGAAAAGCAAACTGTTGCATATTTCATGCGTTCTATTTCCCTACTGGAAGATTCCGCAATTTAGTAGTAATCACAGCGAATGCCATCATCAGGGGCACTCAGCGTGCAGTAACAGGCCTGCTTCCAGAGGAGGTGCACCATCATTAATTTATCATTATTCAACACCTAATCACCACTTGGCCATTTTGATTCCTTCAAGCATCAGAAATACAATTTCTTATTCAGATCACTTGGAGCTGCACCTCATTTAGAATGTTGTTGTTATTTTTGGTCTGAAGCCCTCAGACACGCCCTGTGCAGCAGCAGTGTGATGGAAATATAAATTCAACCTTAATGTCATTCTCCTCCTCAATAAGTGCAATTCATTGCCACTTCTTGCGCTGCGTCAGAGCCAGGGGATAAATCTGGGCGCCGCTACCATTCGAGGCCTAATCTCGCCTCGGAAAGTCACTCTGGAACGTGGGCTCTCCTGCTGACCTATCCCGCAGCGCTGTTTTATATCTGCGTGGGGTAAAATGGGAAGTAGTAATGGAAAAGGAGGAGAAAGAGGAAGATGAGAAGGAGGAGGAGGAGGCGGAGATGGATTGCGTCCCAGTCTAGCATGTCACTCACCTGCTGCCACCAATACGTCTCTTATTAAAAAGAAGCTCCGAGGGGTTGCATATAAATGATATGTTTTATTTTCTGGGATATAACCGACTCTTTTTGTGTTTAGGTTGGTGGATGTGTGGGGCTGTTTGTAGCATTTGAGATCACTGCTGCCATAACAAAAGGAATCAAACCCATTTTTTTTTCCATAAATGTTAGAAGATCCATGGATTAGAAGTTTGTCTACAGTCATTTGGACCCAAGTGAAATGGAAATGTGTTTTATACCTTTGACATTATTACATTTTTTGAACTATACTATGAATATGAAGGGAGTAACCAAAAATACCTTTCTTTTTTATGGGCTAAATTGGAACAGAGACAAAGTTTTATCAGACCCCAAAATTCATTGTTAAGTATAGTTACCTACAAGTAGTACTTGTACTGTGGGTAAGTGGCTACAGTGTGTCGCCTACCAACTTATTTGATGTAGAGTATTGACTTCCGCTCTCTATTCGTCGCATTGATTATTATGTCTGTAAAACACTTATCCTACCATTACTCACAATAACCGGCCACAGAGGAGCCATGGTCTGCATTCTACATTGCTGGTATTGAGTTGCAATAGATGGTAAGGAGTTATAAGGGGAGCAGTCCATTATCAACAGTCTTAAGAGGACTGGTATTTTGAGAACACATTACTACAGAAGCAGTGTCGATGAGGATTCACAGTCATCCACGTCTTGGAGTTTTGTCAGGGTTAGAGTTTTGTTGGGCAGCTGGACAAAAAGTTTTCTAGAAAACATTTGAGAGAGTGGTAAAAGATGGCCTTTTTCAAAACATCCCTCAACGGAGAAGGTGGTCCAAGATAGTGGTGCCCAACCACAGTCCGGGGACAGTATTTTTTTTTCCTTTTGGCCCATGCTTGGTCCATACTCATATTAGCAAATGAACGTAACAATAGACTGGCTAGGATTCCACCATCAATAATGCAACTATATTTGATTAGGAAACATTTTCTCAATAAAGACAAGAGCAATAAACTCAAAATGACGGAGAAGATTCTAACTTTTTATACCGGTCTGGTAGCGGAAAGTTATATGCTTGCTGCACTTGGGAAACCCTCGTTGTGTGCATGCACAGTTAATTCCGGTAGCAAGATTTAATAGGTAGGAGAACATTTCAGAACACCGGAAATGAAAATTTGACGTAACATTTAACCGGTTCGTGGCCCAAAAGAGGGTGGGGGACATTGGTTTAAGACACATCCTATCACCCACATACAAAGCCTTCTTAGGTGCAATACCCAAAAGATCATTCTTTTCATCAAAAAGTCATGTGACCAAAACAAGTCTTACTGTGACTGTAAGTAACACTATTAATAGATTTCACAGATGTCCCCTGGTCTGCCCAACAGCAGGGACCTTAAACACCCATTTTTTCCTCACTCACAGGATATATTTTTTGTATGAAGAGTTAGAAGGTGAAACATTTTCTAGAAAAACCATCATGGCCAAACAACAAACAAAGAACTATTAGTAATTCTGTTGGCGATTGCACCATGACCTTCCTGCATAGTGAACCCACTAGACTGAACCAACCACCTTAACCAATGGAACCCAAACTGGAACCCTGGATTCCACACATTTTTTATTTTTTTTTAACCATGTCAGGCATTTACAGTGAATTATCTGGAGGAAACATCAGCGTGACTGTTTCTCCTCTATCTTGGTTGATCATACAAAAAAATAAGTAAAATAATATATTGACATTTGTCAAGATTCCTTCTTAAGTGGCACTAAAAGGTACTCTCTGTCCTCAGAATACAAGAATAGCTCTATCTCCACCCAGCGTGTGTGCATGTGAGTGTGCACGTGCATGCATATGCAGAAATCACAGACCCCCCTTTTCCCCCCAGGCTTTGATGTCAAGGGCAGCATCTTTTACATTTTCATTTCACGTGCTGAGAAGATGCATCACACTGAGCCTCTTTTCAATTTTCCCTTTCTCACCTGACTCTTTTTTTCCCCTCCACTTTTTGTGGAAGAAGTATTCCTAGGCTCTTTTGTCAGTCTGTGCTGCTCCAAAAGAACATCTTCTTTGACTGACCATAACAGAGCCCTGCTTACTGAGTGGTCACTGATCTCAACGCCACGTCATACTGTCTGAATTCTTAAGTTTTGGGAGTTTAATGAGAAATTAATAAAGACAAAAGAGGAATGGAAGTTCACTTTCCCTCTTTTTTCCAACTACTCACATCTACTGTTACTGCAGTGAACGGTTCTATTTCTATGGATACACCAGCTGGTTGGTGGCCAATGGTTCCACAGAGGCTGCCACTGAACAGAGATCTGACATGATGGCGAGAAATTATTACCAGCACTTTTCACAGTGGGGGACTAAGGCAGCAAGCACCGATGGAGCTTTTCATCCCAAGTGGCTTGACCAACAACAAACTAAATATCCTCAAATAGTGTTTCCATGGCAATAATACGTTTCAAACAATAATATAAAGTCACATCACACAATTGGTTTATTGAAAAATACAAAACTACTGTAGCAGTAGTATTGGTTGAGAAAGATGTGATCATGTTATAATTCAAAACAGTCATAAAAAAAAAATGGGGATGTTGGAATTATCCGTAAAAATTGTCCTTTGCACCACCACAGGCCTTTTTTTTCCCAAATTCCAGATAGCATTCCTGTCACAGCAGACAGTTTGAAGTCAGCCAACACGGCGGTTATATGCTACATTCATTAAGTCATCTTCATTCTCTTATCTGTTACCAGGTCTCAGGGGCAGCAGTCTCCACCACTGTCACCCAAATGTCACTTCTCCATATTGTCAGCCTTCCTGTGGGTGGTGAACCCACTTCAAGTTATGTGGGTCCTGAAGGTGCTATGCTCAGAGCGCCTCAGTGGCTACTTGGAAGCTGGTGGATAGGAACCTTAACCCTGTGGGACCCAAGTCCACTACCCTAACCTCAGGGCCACCACTGCTGTTTTGTGCTACATATTATTTAAAACTGATTTTTGATATAATGCTCTGTCCAGCCACAGAGGCATCACCAACGTGAAGGTATGAAGGTTCCCTAAGAATCTCAACCCTTGAATTGAATAATTGCTGTACCATATTCCATCCTCAGCAGAATACTCTTTCTTTTATGCTATAATCAAAAAGACAGTATCACTTCTACCACTGCACTTTGACCTGTAGTGGATCATGTAGTGACAATTTCAGACAGTTTTACCACTGTGTATAAATGAAGCAGTAACTCTAGTTCATTAAAAACACATTCCTTACATGAAAATGTTTGCCTTTTCAGCACACGAGTGCTTTTGTCTATAAAAAAAATTCCAAAAAGTAACAAGTAAATGCACATTGCCTCCCAAATGACTTGTTATATTGGTTGTATATCTGAATGCAGAGTAGAAAGAATAAAACATGCACCATTCATCAAGTGTTGTTGGGGAGGAAATGTGACGGAGCAGCAGCTTCGTACAAGACTGTTTTTAATATTCATACAGTGTAAATATTTCACGGGGCCCCTGCTGATACAGTCAGACACAAGAATCTGTCCCATACTTACACCTGCAGTCCAGACCTGCAGGGTGATCACAGAGTTGTGAGTGAGAAAAAACACTTCAACCTGAAAATCTGCTGAGGAAGCAGAATCATTTAGCCGCTGAGTCTACACTTGCAGCCTTCATTTCTTGCATATGATGAGTTCTTCAAAAGAACAGGGAGATATATTTTCTTTGTATTTATTCTGTAAAAATGTGTTTTGATAGAGTTACCAAAGGGTTATCCTTCATCTTTTATTTTATCTAAAATAAATAACAGGTGAAGCAAACAACTACAACTAACAACTAAATATCCTGACCTGGATGAATGAAAATCTTCACAGACAGCTGAGCCAATCCAAAAAAAAAAGGGATTTGATCCAAGAAAAACAGTTATTTTATCTGATCTGTCTAAGTAGGCGCTAAGAGCTGCTTTTGTTTTGGAATTATTAAATCCAAACTGGAAAAGCCATGACAGGCATTGTCTCATCACTGAACCAATGGCACGCCAAGCTTTGACCTCTGCATGTATTTAAACCTGGGCACAAGGGTCATTGTCGGTCCACTTGATGAATGTCGAACGTGACAAATTACCCAAACTCTCATGTTATGCTGTGCTATTTTGTCAACTAACTTATAGAATGTATATATAATTTTTTCTAATAAATTTGTACTTATTTACATAAAAACCAAGTGGAAACCATGGGTTTATTGGTATTTACAGGAAATTATGTTCCTGTTATGTTATGTATTATGGGGTCAAATATATATTTATCTTTCTCATTCATTCATCTTCTTCTGCTTGTCCTTTGCGGGTCGCAGGGGCTGCTGGCGCCACCCAAATCACATTGCATTTACATTGCATTTTGTTTGTTTCTCTTTTTTATTGCTGTTGCTGATGGATGGGTCGATGCCAAAACTAGGATAACCAGGACTAGGAGGATCAGCAGTTGGATGACCGGATATACCCCTACTGACATAACGGCACTGGATATACACCTACTGACATAACGGCTATTGGAAGACTACATTTAAAAATTTTGACTAATTTGTTGTATCTTTTGTATTTGTTATATTTTGTATTTTTATGCTCTGGTAACATCCATTGCACTGTCTGTCCGTCCAGGGAGTGGATCCCTCTCCTGTGGTTCTCCCTAAGGTTTCTACCGTTTTTTCCCTGTTAAAAGGGTTTTTTTCCTCAGTAGTTTTTCCTTACCCTGGCTGAGGGTCAAAGGGTCTAAGGACAGAGGATGTTACCAACCCTGTAAAGCCCTATGTGACAAACTTGTTTTGTAAATGTGGGCTATATAAATAAAAATTGATTGATTGATTGATTGATTGCACCATATTGTGAGCCTTCCTGTGGGAGGTGAGCCCACAAGAAGTTATGCGGGTTGGGACGGTGCTATGCTCAGTGGCAACCTGGCAGCCGGTGGATTCGAACCGGGGACCTTGGGGACCTAAGTCCACTTCCTTAACCACTAGGCCACCATATGTAAATAAAACATTCAAGTACTCTTCCTCTCTCTCTTTCTCTTAAAGACACACACAAACCAAATGAACAAAGAAGCCGAGGCAGTGACAAAGAGATGGGCTTGGAGAAAACTGATTACAGTAAGTACCATCCACCAGCATTACAGAAATACTTGAAGACAATCGTGTGGCCATGAGCCAGGCACACACACCAACAACAGCAGACTCTCCTAAACAAAGGGGGAGGAACTCGTTCAACCCCCAGCTCTAATCTCTCTCTCCTCCCAGTCCCGCCTTCTTGTCAATTCCCTCAGGAGGGAAAGTGGAAGAGCCCGTCTGGCCCACAG
Organism: Paraplagusia blochii; assembly: GCA_016785265.1. Taxonomy (NCBI): domain Eukaryota; kingdom Metazoa; phylum Chordata; class Actinopteri; order Pleuronectiformes; family Cynoglossidae; genus Paraplagusia; species Paraplagusia blochii. Next base: position 6,967 of record JAFBJS010013681.1, read on the forward strand.
CAGACACCCACAATGCCCTGCTCCTTCATCCATCCAGCCCAGTCCAGTCAACCTGACAAACTAATGGAGACTAATCAACTGTCAGGACAAACACGCAAAGCTCTACATCTCCCAGCTTCCCGTACTCACAGCACCACCAACACCACGGTCCCCAGAGACAAACCCTCCCACCAGCCCCCGTCTCTCAGCATCGTTACTGTTGTAACTGTAGTGAGAGCAGAAATAACATAGTGATTGCTATATATAGAGAGCTGGACTCCTCCCTGGCCCGGGAACACACACAGACTCTGCCTCCCAAGAACATCAATCTCGTATTTTACTGACCTTACCCACACTGACCTTCTTTATACATTTTATCTGGATATTTGAAATCAATCTCTGGGTTGTTTTTAAACATTAACCCGAGTGTTGTTTTTGTGTCAGAAAAACACAGCTCTTCCTTAAAGTCAAACTATTTGCAGATGATGTGAACCTCTACTTAAGTCGAAAAAGGCTGCATTTAACAACTTCCTGCTCGCATTACACCAGTGCATTTAAGGTAAGCAACCATTCCTGTAGTAAAACTGGAAAACTAGATTAATTTGATTCATAGTATATTTATCTATATATATTTTATGCCACAAGGCCATCAGTTAAGGTTTAGGCATCTCAGGAAGTAACGCCTACTTTTTATCTGATAAACACCTCGAACCATATGGACGAAGAATAGGAAGTTCCTGTTTCAGGCTTAGCATGTCTGTGTGTGTGTGTGTGTGTGTGTGTGGTTGCATGCAACTGTGGACGGATGCTATCTCTACACAGGAAACTGATTCATTTCCATATTTCCATGGTCTACACACAGAAGCCTATCAATAAACTGGTTAATGCCTCATCTCTAACCTGAACGTGGACACACCTGGACCCAACCACATGTTTTGGACAAATGTCAAACAACGCTGATCAAACTTGACGCTCAACAAACCCCTCCAACCCCCCCACAGCTGCTGCTCCTTAACTCCTGCGTCCTCCGCATCTCCGCCTTAATGCCATACATAATTGATGTCCACCAGCAGGATATTTGGAGTGGGCCAAGACATTTGTCATCATTAGAACAATGTGAAAGCATTACTGACTAATTGTCAGAAACTAAATCACCAGCAGTACTGGCACTGAAAGAACAAAGGCCAATTATGGTTCCGTCTTTACAACCAAAAATTCCTGAAAAATAGGAACGTTTCTGGACGAAATGTGTCCCTGACTGATGTATTTCCTTTGCAAATGCCTCCTTAATGCTGTTCCTTTGGGAATGTGCAGAAATGTTGGCATTTTCAGAGACAGATTAATCAAACAGGAAGTTCAGCAAATGTCTTTAAAAAGTTTTTAAAGACACAGTTTGGCCTTTTCATGCAGATGTATTGTGCTACAAAATGGCAAACAGTTAGAGGTAATTTTTATAACTTAGAGACACTCCTTTGGGATTTTACATCTTCACCGCTCAAAATGACTACAATATATCTGCAAACCGTTGTTCTTTGAGGCATTGATCAATTTCAGGAATTTGCTACAATAAAAAAAACCCAACAATACTGTGTAGATGAGGATAAGTAATGTCTTGTTTTAGTGCAGCAGCTGAGTTATCACCCAACCCTTGTTTATCTCCATGGAGGTAATGATTTTTGTCGATGTGTTGCATTTTACAGTCCTGACCAGGGGCTATCACACTCTTGAGCAGTTATACTGTGCATGCTAAGGAACTTTGCCAGACTTTTACTTTACGTGGACAGAAACAACTTGGTCTTCATCTTCCCCATTATGGTATTTGCATGGCCACAGCGGTGACATTTTCTTTTTCTTTTAGATATGTCCCGGATCCAAATTATACTAGAAGTTTGTAGAGTTGAGCAGGAATGTCAAAATAATTTTTATTATGAAGGCACAGTCATAACTGGAAACATCAAATAGATGTTTGAATGTAGCACATGTAGAAACCGTCCAACCTGTACCTGAATAAGTAAAGTGTTAGGACACTGTCTGAACTTATCAAGGGAGGACATGTTGGTTTTGAACCCATTCAGATAAATGCTCTGAAGCTGGATTGTGGAGAACAAAATTGTGAGTTAGACAAGACTCACAAAGACTGACAGAGTTAAAATGACAGCTATTTTCAGGTCTATTGGTACTGTAACAAAAAAAAAAACAGGACTTACCATCTTTGCCTATCAGAAAGTCCAAGTATCGGTAGGTATAGGCCACACCCACTTTGGTCTCCACCTGTGGTCTCTTCAGAGTTGAGTAAATCTTCCCTGGGCTGTTCTCCTCTGACGGTGCTTTAATCTTTCTCAGCCCACAGCCCATGGCGTTGTGGTTTGTCAGTCACAGAGCACAAATCCTGCGAGACAGAAAAAAAAAATGTCTGTCTTTCCTGTTCATACACCACTGAGTCTCTCTGCATGTGTGCATGCGCGTGCGCGCAGAAGCCCACATATAATTTACAAGTCTTGCTATCTAGAGGAGTTTCTCTCAAGAAGTTGCCGATTTTTTTTTTTGGAATATCCCGTGGACACAAGAGCAAAGACCAATTTTTGGTTTTGTCTTTTTGTTTCTGACTTCTATCTGGTTCTCCACAACAGACAAATCAGTTACTAGCAATTAGCAGTTTGATGTTGACTATTTTAGTCCATCTTAGTCACACTAACAGAAACTGTATTTCCACCTCCATTAACCATTTCCTAGTCTTAGACCATGCATTGGTTAACTAAGGCCTGGGGTACAGATGTGGTTGAGCTTTCAATATGGCCCGCCAACCTTGGCAAAATTATATATATTTTTTTATATGATCTTTTTTCTTCTGTCTTTTTCTGCAAAATTAAAGGATTGTAGGTTTTATACATGACTTTTTCATGCCATTATTCTTAGTACAAACACATGATCCATCTTTCTGCTCTGGGCTGGCCCTTGTGCCCAATTTAAAGATCATTTGTGAGTCAAAAAGATTGGCCACGTCTGTCGTAGACCATGGAATCTGATTCAAACACCAGAGCACACCTCATTACCATCAATGTCTCTGTTATCACTTTGGCAAAATTAGGTAAGGTTATAAATGCCCAAGATCCTTCAAAAATCGATATAAAAAGCCAAAGTAAATTTACTGTGTTTTGTTAGTATGGTTGGTGGCCTAGTGGTTATGGAAGCGAACTTGGGTCTGCATGGCCCCTGGTTAGAATCCCCTAAGCCAACTTACTGCTGAGGTGCCCTGACCATGGTATCGTCCCACTGCTCATTTAGTGATGAGTTGAATTCAGAGGTCAAATTCTGTTGTGTGCTGTGGTGTGAATCACAATGTCACAATGACAAAAAGTTTAAATTCAATCTAAACTACTATGTGTTTTGCTTAGTTTGAATTATCCAGATCTCAGTGATATAAAGCACGTTAACTCCCAGACGTACGCAGATTTACTTTAAGCCTACACGAAGACACTCAGACACCACTCATTCCTCTGGGATTTCATAGAAGAAAACCAATACAGAAGAAACATGGAAGATAAGTAACTGTAAATAAGAAAATCAACATGATTAAACGAGTTTGATTTTCACGCCTTATCTTTCTCACTTAATCAGCTGAGGAGCAAATTAATGATGACAACCGTAGAGGAAGGGGAGTTTCTTCGAAAATGGAAGCCATAGACAATCTATCCGGCCAAATGGATTGTGACAGGGATTTAGCAAGGAACTGACAACGTAAGGAATCACATCACAGTCAGTAGGCTTACTGGATGGATAGATGGCTGGATGATGAGATAAATGGACAACTGAAATAGGCAAGATGATTAAAATGTCTCCTCCAACATCCTGGAACTCACTCTGTTATATTCCCATCTTATGACTGGAACCTTGCATAGAGGAGACAGCTGTAGTTTCAGAGACAACAGGACAGGAAGTAAGGAGGGGCGGGCATCCAGACATTGCAGAAGGGAGCGGAAATGAGCAGATGGGTGACCCAGTTAATGAGGGAGACGGCAAGAATCTAAAAGGTGAAAATCAATCAGCCGAGAACTCGGAAATTGAGAGAGGTTGGTCCTGGCTGGGGATTGTTCTCTAAGAAAAGGACAGAGGAACATCGGGAGGTGGTGGCGAGTAGGAAGTGAAACGGCAGAAGAATATGTTATTAGAACTGGATGAATTAACAGAGCCACTCAGCACATGACAGGGAAGGTAGAGAGAAATAATGAGATTGAAACAGCAGATCCATTATGGCTGTCATCAAAGCCTGTATTTTCATTGGATTGGACATAAATGCCATTGAGGGGCCTGACGATCGAGACGCGACTCAAAATACAATCTTTTCAAGAGCTCATAAGTGATTATTGGAAATCAAATGGACATGAAAGGACTTGTGAACCTTCCACAAGTTCAGTAACAAGTAGGGATAGGCAGATTTTTTACCCTACTGGAAAAAAAAATATATAAATATACATAAATAATTTACAATACACAAGTCTTTTTGATAAAATGGATATGAGAACAATGGATATGAGAACAATGGATATGAGAACAATGTCTTTGGTCTACCAGATTTATCCGAGCTCCAAGTAAAATTTACCTCAACATGTTAGTAAAAGGAAAAAAAAAAGGCAATTCTATCATAAGACGCCTGTTGGAGGACCTGAAGGTAAATAGTATATGCTAGTGATTTCCTATCATTTATTTTCAGTTTTGCACAAAAAATATCTCAAAGCAAATTGTTAATTCAACATTACCCCTCTCTGTTAGCTCAGATCTCTCAGTTGATATGAGCATTGGTGAATTTGACAAGGACTTTACACTTTTATTTACATGCTTTATTTCTTTACCATATTTTATTTTTCTAACTCAAACATACACGTGTGACTTGTGATTGAGAAAGTTCAGGAATTGAGGATTGATGTTCAAGAAAATGCTGGTAGAACAGAAAACAGAACAGTAAGTTTGCTATTTTTTTTTTTTTTTTTTTGCATTTTAATCAGATTTTTAACCTATCCCACTAAAAAAATAATAATAAAGGCATCATTAAATGACTTTTATTGGAAAATAAAACAGGCAACATTTAATAAGTAATTAATATCTTTGAAAGGAAAGGGGACTTGTTACTTGGAACTATTCACATTGTCTGCCAGAAATACAATATCTGGATGACAAGGTCTCCAGCGGGGGAAGATATTATACAGTGCTCTTTTTTACTCATCCCTACAGTGCAGTACTTCTTGGTACTACAGTACCCTTGTAATGAACAGAGTAGCTAAACATGCCACAGGCCAGTACAACTTTATACTCACAAATGGTTTTGACACCAAAGAAAACAGGGAACTGACAAACAAAAACCTGTTATTGAGTTTCCACTTTGGCCTTCTCTCAGTTGTAAACGGTTTGCGTTGCTACGTTGCCTGTCCCGAAGCGAGCAAGAGCTTGAAGGAGTGAAAGTGTTGTTCTGTCATGTTGACTGCACAAGATGCAGTCGGAACAATAAAGCATGCAAAAAAAAAAAGAAAGAAAGAAAGAAAGAAAGAAAAAACTGAGGACGAGTTGAAGAAGACAGAGTAACTTGTATTTGCATTAGCTCCTGGAGAAAAGATGTGAAGTGAAGCAAGAAATAGTGCAGGTATATTTAGAGCAGAACTGACAGACTGTGGGATGCTTTCTACTCCTTTTTTTGTCACAGTTTCACATCTCCAACCTAACGGTTGATGCAGAGGCTCCACCTCAGATGATCTATAGTTTCGTCTGTGGCTGACAAACAGTGATTCTGTAGACAAACGCTGTGTAACTACTAAGAAAAAAAAAAAAAAAACAACTTGGAAGAGGATCCATTGATTTCCATTTTTGCTGAAATAGCAACAAGACCACTGCCATTTTCCCATCTTTGTATCCAGCTAATGGAATTCTGAGGTTTTATTCAATAAAAGCTTTGATTAGATAAGAACATTGCCCACTTATGAACCCGGATTGATGTTTATATGCTATGCTCAAGCTGGAAAATCCGTTTAGCTTCTTTCCATTAACTACAAAACATCCCAAATTGTGTTTTACACAAAATGTAAAAGATAAAATCTTAAAAGTTGCTCAGTCCTGTTTTCTAATGCTTTGCCGTATTATTTTTTTTGCTCCTGATACTGTATATCTAATGTTTCCTTTCTTCCCAATCTCTTCTTTAGCAACTAGAGATGGATGAATGGAGAGATACACACATACGTATGTATATAGAATGTTGGTCAAAAGTTTACATACACTTGTAAGGGACATAGTGTCATGGCTGTCTTCACTTTCAAGTTATTTCTACAAATCTGATTTTTCTCTGATAGAATGATTGGAACAGATACTTCTTTGTCACAAAAAACAATCATGAAGTTTAATTCTTTTATGACTTTATTATGGGTAAACTGAAAATGTGACCAAATCAGCTGGGTCAAAAATATATATGCGGCAACATGGATGAGCAATTCTGGAGACTTAGAAAGTTGTGTCAATGACATGAGCTTCATAGCATGGCCTGTTATCTTCTTGTGACTGACTACAGCTGGTGGCTTCTCTGTCGCCATTTAAAAAGGGCTCATTGGATAAAACACCCACAGACGCTACAATGGTAAAGTCAAAGCAGCTCAGCACAGATCCGCGAAAGAGAATCATTGACTTGAACAAGTCAGGAAAGTCACTCTGAGCCATTTCAAAGCAACTGCAGATTCCAATAGCAACAGTGTAAATGATTGTTTGTAAGTATAAAGTGCATGGATCTGTTTTGTCACTGCCACGATCAGGAGGAAAACACAAATTGTCACCTGCTGCTGAGAGAAACCTGGTCAGGAGGTTGAAGGTTCAACCCAGGACCACCAAAAAGAAGATCTGCCAAGAATAAGGAGCTGCTGGAACACAGGTGTCAGTGTCCACAGTCAAGCGTGTTTTGCATCGCCATGGACTGAGAGGCTGCCGTGTAAGAAGCCAAAAGCGGCACCTTAAGGCTTAACTAATGTTTGCTGCTGATCACATGGACAAAGATAAGACCTTCTGGAGGAAAGTTCTGTGGTCAGATGACAAAAGACATCGAGCTCTTTGGCCATAATGCCCAGCAATATGTTTGGAAGAGAAAAGAAAAAAACACCAACTTCCAATTCTCAAAAAAAAACTAAAGTCATCAGCCCGAGGGTTGGGTCTTGGGCGTAGTTGGGTGTTCCAACAGGACAATAACCCACAACACACATGAAAAGTGGTAATGGAATGGCTAAATAAGGCTAGAATGTTTCAAAATGGCCTTCCCAAAGCCCTGACTAGGGATGTCCGATATAACATTTGCCGTTACTAGTATTAATACTGATATGAACCGATACCGATATAGGCAGCGAATTTCCTCTAAATTTGTGTGATACCAGACTAATAGCATTCTGTAAATAACTGTGCACAACATAAACACACTTCTTCAATAAAAGATATAAAAAAAATACACATTTAATTTTTACAATTTTTGTCTGAAAAAGTTCTATGATTCTTTGTGGAGCATTTGATGTGAACAAGAAATGTCTAGTGTTGGACAGAAAACTTTCCAAAATCATTGATTAACATTATAAACCAGGCTCATTCAGCCTCGCAACAATAGTCAATATAAATGGGCACAAATAGAAACAGCTGCAGTATAAGAATAAAAAGTCCTCTTTAATGAGAGAAAAAACATTTCAGCATCGTTAAAATGTAAACGACTCTTCTCTTTGATGACATGAGAGACGACAACGAACGGCGTTTGACTGGCAAATACTTATTTCTAATACAATTAGTCCTGACATAGTTCGGCTACAGAAACTCCACACGTTTAGTAAAAACAGCCTCTTGAACGGGAGAGAACAACTGGTTTCCCAGGATGATGAACTCCCTGAAGTTTGTCTGATTTCTTTTGCTCTTCTCTGTTCTTTACCGTTTTTAACTCTTTATTTAGCCGAATAAAAACGCCGTGTGATGAAGTAAATTCTTACCCCCCACCCTCACCTGACCAGCTATTTGCAGTCATTCAAAATGACAGTTTTCTATCCAACAAAAAACTCCAGACCATGGACATTTACTGTAGTATCGATCACTGTTGCTGTCTCTTTAAATGACATCACGTGGCAGTCAAAGTGTCAGTAGTGCTGACTCACACCTCATGAGGAAGTCCAGTGTATTTGCAGAGACCGCGGGCTTTCAGAATGGGATTATGAATATCGGACAAAAAAAGATACTGATATAATCCAATAATAATTTTTAATAAAAATTTATCTGTGGACCAATATATCTGACATCCTTAGTCCCGACTTAAACCCCATTGAGAACATGTGGACAATGCTGTAGAAACAAGTCCATGTCAGAAAGCCAACAAATTTAACTGAGCTGCACCAATTCTGTCAAAAAGAGTGGTCAAAGATTTAACCAGAAGCTTGTGGATGGCTACCAAAAACGCCTAATTTAAGGAAAAAATGGCCAAGGGACGTGTAACCAAATAATAGCATTGCTGCATATATATTTTTGACCCAGCTGATTTGGTCACATTTTCAGTTTACCCATAATAAAGTCATAAAAGAATCAAACTTCATGATTGTTTTTTGTGACAAAGTAGTATCTGTTCCAATGATTCCATCAGAGAAAAATCAGATGTGTAGAAATAACTGGAAACTGAAGACAGCCATGACATTATGTTCTTTACAGGTGTATATAAATCTTTGACCACCACTCCATATATATACAATACAATCTATGTTCCTAATCCTAATTGTGCATGTACAGTAAAAAAAACCTAAACCAGTGGAACAGACACTGCATTGAGCTCCATCTGCTAGAGATCCTAAACAGCTACGGTCATCCCTCAGTCTACGACCACAGAAGAAGCACTTCCAGCATCTCTGCCATTTAACAATGGCTGTCTATGTAACGTTGGGCTGTTAAAATGAATTCCAACTGTGCTCCAGTTTAATGAACGGTAAACACAGAGATGGCGGTTAAAACTTTTCAAGCCACACAGAAGTAAAAAAAATATATACATCTTCCGTCCCCTGAGGTGTTTTAAAAATAGGCTGTGTCCTTTTATTATTATATATTTATTTTCCTTCAAGCTTATTTGGATTTGCATTTTTATTGCCATTATGTGGAGGCAGGTGTAGGTAAAAAAATACGTCATGAAATATTCAGTCACAAAGAAAGGAAGCCACCGTGAGGTTTTTGCAGACCCTGCATTTCATTGTTCACATCTCGCTCTTGTGTACAATAAACTAGTTTGATTAAAAGTCTCCTCTATAAACTGTGAGCCTAATGCAGTATTGACTGGATGCACATGATCTTTTTTTTATTTATATTTGTTTAACTTATAGCTCGGTGTTTTTCCATCATCTAATCCTCGCCTTCTCAACTACAGGACTCAGAGTGAAAACTGGGAAAAGCAGAAAGAATACTGGAAAGAAAAGACAGTTTTATATTTTCACTGTCTCAGGAAACAGCAAAGAATGCAGCTAAATTTGGAAAATAGGTGAAGGTTCTTTTGACTATTTTTGGTCGTGGGTGTCGACAGTTTTTTTTTTTGTTTGTTTTTGTTTGGAATTGAGCAGTGAGGTTTGGAGTCCAAGTCTCAATATTTGTCAGTATGGGACTGAGTTTGAGATGAAGTAACATAGACGTGGGGTTGGGGAGTACTGTAGATCATTGGTGCTATATTTAGATACTATAGATCACTGGTACTAAACTTGTGATACAAAGAACTGTAATTTAGTCTTGATCCAAGTGTCCCCAGGGAGCCAAGTTTGAGTGAGAACTCTGGGCATGAGTTCTACAACTGTCCTCTTGGAACATCGATCTTGTTTTCTTATCAGTCCAAGTCTCAGAGGAAGAATTTAATTTATTCCCAAGGATAAGCCCACGCTTTCCAGACAATGTTCAGATTACTACAGAGAGTCCCCAGATAGATGTCCATGTCAACAGTTCTTGAGTGCGCAGTACTATTACACTGATTGCTTGGATATTTTTGTCAAGGCCATTGTTCTGGTCAAGCCCCTAAGTGTACGACAAAACACTGATGAAAAATTTCAGGTCCAAAAATTGAGTCAAAATAATTACCAGCAGTTTTTGTGGAAGTATGCCAGAGAAAAGAAAGATCAGTTTGAGTTCTGACTGAAGGAACAGTTGAGGGAGAGTCACCAGTGATAGAGTACACGTCTAGATCTTGGAAAAAAAACAAAAAAAAACAAAGTGCAGCAATAAAGCTGCCCATTAAAAAAAGTTTTAAAATCAAAATCAGTTTTCATGACTGAAAATGGGTCTCAATTCTTCAAAGGCTTCATTTCAAGGCTTTCAGTTCTAATGTCCCCCTAAAAAAAAATCTGTCAAAGTTAAGAATGATTGGAACAGTAAAAAGACAGACGACTAGAAAGCAATCAGAAACAATATATCGGGTTGTTGTTGATATGTGGATTTAAAGCAATACATTTCTCTTATATCTCTTTGGATCTGCTGAAGCGAAGGTAAAGGCCACAATCACAACCGGCTGGAGAGAGATGTAAACATCTGGTAATGTCAGGTTTTCTGGAATAGGGCCATGATGTTTTCAGTAAATTAGTGTGCAGAGAATTTTCTCCACAGAAAGTAAAAAAAAAAAAAAAAAAAAATCTGTGATCCCGAAAGGAATGTGTCCTACTTGCCTTTTTTAGCTGTGAAGCTGCACGGGAACAGCTCTCCTGTAAATTATGTTTCGGAATTTACCTGGAATATGTTTTTTTTTTCCTTTCTCAGTTTGTCATCTATAGGTAAAATATGTAATACATTTGGTTTATGCAAGATATCTAAGAAATTGCTGTTATACAGTTGCATCTAGAGATTTTTTTTTCTTTTAGGTATTTAATGGTCAGGAGTGTATAATGGTTCTGAGGTAATAAAGCTACGTTGGGCTTCCTACAGTAGCAATAAAAGCACAACTCGTTTTTTCCTCTTACGCCAGTGGAACGGAGCAGCAGTCATTCCCATGTTTTTAGTGTTCCACAGGCAGCAATCTTAGAATCCTCAGCAGCCGCCCTCAGTTTTGTTGCAGCAAACATGCCATTGAGGCTTTTTTGATCGTTGATATCTGCCCATTTTTCCCTCATGAACCTCCTAATTGTGGTTTTGACTTCCCAGGGCACCTCTGGTTCTCCCATGCTCACATCTTTGGTGGATTTTTAACAAGACAACTGAGTCTGTGCTCTTTCTGTCAAGATATAGTCTTAACTATAGCAGTCACAGAGATAAAGACGTTTTTTTGTTTTTTTTTCCCTTAATGGGGCGACACTGAGCTGCCTCTATGCTGACCCAATCCCTTGCCTTGTCTAACTTAACAACCAACCATCTCTTTTTTTTTACTCAGCATATTCTAACTATCTCACCTCCACCTCCCTTGCTGCTCAACCTTTCTGTCAGTTTGTTCAACCTTTTTGGTGCAGTGTCGGGGCAGTGGTGGCTCAGTGGTTAAGGGACCACACTGAGGTCTGGGGGGTTCTCACAGAGGTCCACTGAGCATGGCATCATCCCCACTCACTGTTCCACAGGTGCTCAAAGATGCCCACTGTTCACTTTGGTGATGGGTTAAATAAGGAAGCGACATTTCTTTGTGTTACATGGTGTATAACAGAAGTCTCAATGACTTGGAATAAATAAATAACCTTGATGTCGAATGTAGTGCAATATCTAATTAATTTTGGCGCAGTTTTAGGTTGATATCAGGTTTTGTGAGGGTAAGTGAATGGGAATGTAAAAGGAAAGAGGTAAAATTAAAATGATTGCAACAACTGGCTCCAGGCTTCACTGAGTCAGTCCAAACAACAACCTACCCACACAAGCTAAAGGTTCAACTCTATAGTAACATATATTTTTTCACATTGCCTGCCTGATCCTCAATGCAGCTACAGCGGTTTAGAGTCGTAAATCATGACTTAGCACTTTAGCACTTAATTCGGTATTCGCTCCGATGCTAAACCAGTTTCGCTCCCCTTTTGCGTTCACATTATAAACTAACGCGCATTCGCTCCTACACTAATGCGCATTAACTAATCCATCTCTAGTCGGTGGTTTTGATACCAGATTAACTAATACGGGTGTAAAGCAATAAAAAGTAAAACGATTGTCGCTCCCCCACGACAACACCCGTACGAGCTTGTTAAATGCTACGGGAGCGGTTATCTCCTTGTCACCTGCTAGATGTTGCTGCGTTATTAGGAACATGATTACAAAAACGTTCTCATATTTTCTCTCCTCATCTTCTTCATTTGTTCTTTGTGTCTTCTTTTCATCGCCTTCATACGTAGCCTTGATCTTTCTTTAACCTACTCCATTTCTGCTTCAAAATTGCACTTGCGTTTGTTGACGGAATTCATGTTGAATAAAACCGCATATTAACGAGATCTCTTTATATAGTGTATACTATATATTGTGCGTGAATGCAAAGCGGGTATCGAATACCAAATTAAAATGAATGTGAATGCAAAGTGAATCGAATGCGGATTAGTTAATACGGGATTGAATCCCGAATTACCTACTTCGGTATTCGATTCCGAATTGAATGAGAAAACGGTGTTATGTAGTTATTCTAATACAAAAGGAGATCAAGCTTCTCATTACTCTAAATGACTTTTTACCACAACTATCTGCACATCACCTCATCACCAAAAACGCACAGGGGCAGTACTTCAGGGCAGGTAAGCCAGCCACTAGGGGGCCCAAAAACGGTTTATTTTGATGCATTCAATAGTAAGGTAGAGGCCCTAGCAATATCTTACTTGGAGTCCCAAGAAACTGTAGAACTGTCCCTGCTCTTACATGAGAGATTTATTAAAAACAGAGGGGGATTTCAGCACTGAAACTCAATTTTGGTGAAGTGAGAGGAGTATATTACTTGTGTTACTTACTATTTACATTAATTTATTATACTTTTGCCTTATCATTGCAATACCAGCTATTTCCCAATAGATGTCATAGGCATTTTAGGCATTATGCATAACCTTTACCTTATTTTTGTTAGTACACACAAGTGCTCTGCTTCTGACCTGCCTCACAGTTTTAGTTTTAGTACCTATTGCTGCCAGTGAGTCGAAATATTTGTCCAAAATATTCGCCCTAGTATCAACAACTGTTTGTTAAGAATGGTAAAATGTGTCTCCAGTTTGTGATGTTTGCACATTTCTCATTTCTTGCAATATTCCATATACAGTAACTATGCTAACTAATAGCGGATAGCATTGGTGAGGGTCATGTGAGTTCCAATAATAACAACTCAAATCAGGTTATGTTGCACCATAGGAGTGGAACTCATGTATTAGGGTGACTTTATCTTTTTCCCTGTCATTACTGTTACTCCAGACTTCAGTGTCCTGGCCCCTCCTAAACACTGTTCTTGCATTGGTCAAAATGACCTCACAACTCACACACTCATGAAAAATATCTTTTGGTCTGTGATGTTGCTTCTTCTGCAGCCACTTCTCCTCTTACACCTCCCCACCACTCCGACCACCCCACCTCTAGAGCTCCGTCTCATCCTCTCATCCTCTCTTTCATGTTATGGCCTCTCTCTAACCACTTTGACTTAAAGAGCCCTTGACTCCTACTCCTAACAATAAACTGTGGCTGCTGCTGGGCAGCCACCACAAAGTGCAGCCCTGTGCAGCCTCTTTACTTGTCAGATAATAAGCCAGTACATGGGAGGGGAGAAACTAGAGGAGATACAGTGTCCGTAGAGGACGACAGCAGGCTTTGGAAGAAAGTGTATCAGAGAAGAACACCCGTACTTTGTGTCCTCATTAGTCTTTTACTATAAATCAAGACATGGACAAAATGTTGAAGCACATCTGTCAGACTACATTAAAGACACGGTATTCTATGTGTTGCTTGGCTTTCCTGCATTGTACCATTCAGAGAGCAGCACGGAGAGTAGAAGACTCTTATCTACAGATAGGGGATATATCTTCTCCTTTTCTTTTTTTTTGAGGCGTCACCACAGGTGGTGCTCCTTTAAACTGTTTGGTCCATTTTTTTATAGCATGCATATGGATATATCCAACCCACTTTTTGGGGAGAACTGACTTGAGAAGACATGTTTCTTAAGGTTAGCGCAGCTGTGGACAAACAGTTTGGTCCTAGAATTGGACAAGGTGGCCATGTCAGAAGAAGATGAAATATTCATGTGAAATAAGTTAAATTTAAAATCACGTACAAAGGCTTAAATGTTTTTGGACTGCACTATGCCAGCTATGAAGAAACCTGGGCTTTGGGGGACGAGGCAGAATTATAATCACAAAACATTACAAAACATTTGGATAAGTTTTTGCAGGCAGGATTACATGGTTGAATGGACTGTTTGAGACAAACATTTAGTTAATCCAAAATGTTTTGACAGTATTCCCTCCACTGCTGCACTATTTGTTTCCTCCCCATCTGAGAATTTCTTCTTTGCAGAATTTTGAGGGATGTTATTTTTCCTATCAGGTCAAAACCTGCTTCTCTGAGCGTCAAGAGAGCAAAATTGAGTTCCTTTGAAATGTTCTTTTAGTTATTGGAAGAAGAAAAAAAATCAAGAGCAGCTGCAAAGATATTTTCTTTTTTTCTATTTTTATGAGGCTCTCATTTAGACTAGTTTCAAAATGTGATCTTTGCTTTGAGTAAATATTTTTTGAAATTGAGTAGCATAGCAAAAAAAAAAACAGTTAGCAGAGATATAATAATTTACAGACAATAAAAGTGTGTAAAATTCCTGAGGTGAGTATCAGTTACAGAGTATCAGTATGTTGTTTATGTTGTTCAAATTATAAAAATAAAAAGTAAATTATAAAATGCAGTTTTAAATAAATTGGTTTTTAGAAGGCTCTTTCAAAAGGTTAGAGTGTCTAAATTGTAGACGGCCGGAGGCAGGGAGTTCCAGAGGGTGGGAGCAGCAATGTTGAAGACTCCAATTGTTTTATATTTAGTTTTGGTGGCGAGTTTGAGGAGGATGGCATCAGCAGAGCGCATTTTAAACAACTATCTCATATATTATTTGGATTAAGAGACATTATTCATAAATTGCATCTGAAATACTGTCACCAGATCAGCCGATCATTAACCTGAACTTATCTTATCTGATCTTTGTTGGTTCAAAGAACTTCCTAGCATGTACAATAATAGATTGGTCTACTTTGGAGTCTAGTTTGGCTCACATTGACCACAAAAGGTTGCTTTATGTTGATCAGCTGAATAAGTTATGTGTAAATGAGATACTTTCTTCATTGCAGTGGGGTGAATCTTTCATATATGGACAAAATTGTGCAGTTTAGATAATAAATAAAGTCAGGTGAAGAAAGCATAAGACTAACATTGCATTTTCAAGTTGCAAAACACTCAAAAAACAAACAAACAAAAAAAATGACAACTGTAAAGTTCACATGGACATCACCTCCATAAACCTGGATTAGCTTCCAGCCCTTTAAAACAAAAGAGGTTTTACTGCTACCTCAAGGAATTCCAATAAAACATCAAATATAATGTCCCACACGGCCAGGACTGTGTGGAGATGGAGGGAAGACAGGGGGTGGCAGTGAGTGCAGCAGTGACACAGGCAGGACTGAGGGGATGGATGTCGTAACAGCAGGGATCAGAGTTTACTGCTGCAGAAACATATCTACAGTATATATCTACAGTACAGGAATGTTTTATGGAAAAGGGACCAAAAAAAGGTGGGGATTCTCCAGTGCTGAGAAGAAGTCTCTAAAAATGGACTGGAACCAACAGTACTACTGACATTTAAATGGTCACAGACATACCAGAGAGACATTTTTATACCATACATAACATAAATGATCATATGTCTGTTCCCCTACAGGCTTATAACTTAAGTCAGATACTAAACTAATACAATAACACAATATTACAAATGTAATTATTTATTCAGCAGTGGTGACCGGGCAGCTGAGGACATGGACTTTGGACTATTTGGCTTCAGTATATTAGTAGACTTGATAATGAATAAAGGATGAATAAATACAAGCATTTGTTTAAAGATTCTTATTTTAGGTTGAAATATAAGTAATTTTGTGTCAGTTTTTGAAAGCCAATGTCTCATTCCTTTTTTGGAGATGAGCAATGATGGAGGAACCAGAAAAAAAGAGAGGAGTAAATAGAAGAATGACACTTTCAAGGCTTCAGACAGCGTCACGGCTCATGACGGCCTCATCCTCCCTCTGTTTCATACAGCAGTCTCAGGGTCCAGTGAGTCTGTGTCCACACACACACACACACACACACACACACACACACACACACACACACACACACACACA